>CALNHX010008155.1:0-64264 GCA_940337035.1 Agriotes lineatus
AGTAATTACAGAATACCAAGACTGTTCAGAAACAGCTGTAAACTAATTTTTAAATGCTTCAGCATGGCACCTATTGTTTTAGAAACAGACAAAATGGCATGCGAGCGCCTGTAAACGTTCTGGCAAACGATCTGGGACGTTTTGCTATTATTTCGATAGTAGAAACGCTCTTAGATTTTATTTATTTTATTAACGCTATTTCGGTGAGTGAACGCGACGTTTTAATGACATCAGCTTGCTACTAGCAGTACGTAATGTATTATAATTGACAGACAATAATTGCAGAATGCCAAAGACTGTACAGAAACAACTGTAAACTAATTTTTAAATGCTTCAGCATGGCACCTATTGTTTAGAAACAGACAACATGGCATGTGACCGCCTGTAAACGTTCTGGCGAACGATCTGGGACGTTTTGCTATTATTTCGATAGTAGAAACGCTCTTAGATTTTGTTTATTTTATTAACACTGTTTCTCTGCTTGAACGCGACGCTTGAATGTAATCAGTTTACAACTAGCAGTACGTAACATATTATACTTGATAGACAGTAATTGCAGAATGCTAAACACTGTACAGTAACAACTGTAAACTATTTTTTAAATACATCAGCATGGCACCTACTGTTTTAGAAGTAGACAAAATGGATATAATTTCGATTGTAATAATGCCCTTAATTTTCATTATCTTCTGTGTTTGAATGCGACGGTTTAATGGCAATAGAATGCTACTAGCAGTACGTATCGTATTATAATTGATAGACAAGATTTGCAGAATGCTGAGAGTGTACAGAAACAACTGTAAACTAATCATTAAATACTTCAGCAGACACCTACTGTTTTAGAAGTAGACAAAATGGCATGCGAGCGCCTGTAAACGTTCTGGCGAACGATCTGGGACGTTTTGGTATCCTTTCGATAATAGAAACGCTCTTAGATTTTGTTTATTTTATTAACGCTATTTCGGTGCGTGAACGCGACGCTTTAATGACATCAGATTGCTACTGGCAGTACGTAACGTATTATAATTGATAGACAGTAATTGCAGAATGCTTAAGACTGTACAGAAACAACTGTAAACTATTTTTTAAATGCTTCATTATGTCACCTATTGTTTTAGAAGTAGACAAAGTGGCATGCGAGCGCCTGTAAACGTTCAGGCGAACGATCTGGGACGTTTTGGTATCATTTCGATAGTAGAAACGCTCTTAGATTTTGTTTATTTTATTAATGCTATTTCTGTGTTTGAACGCGAAGTTTGAATGACATCAGATTGCTACTAGCAGTACGTAATGTATTATAATTGACAGACAGTTATTACAGAATGCTAAAGACTGTACAGAAACAACTGTAAACTGATTTTTAAATGATTTAGCATGGTATCTATTGTTTTAGAAGTAGACAAAATGGCATAAGAGCGCCTGTAAACGTTCTGGGGAACGATTTGGGACGTTTTGGTATCATTTCGATAGCAGAAACGCTCTTAGATTTAGCTTACTTTATTAACACTATTTCGGTGTGTGAACGCGACGCTTTAATGACATCAGATTGCTACTAGCAGTACGTAACGTATTATAATTGACAGACAGTTATTACAGAATGCTAAAGACTGTACAGAAACAACTGTAAACTGATTTTTAAATGATTTAGCATGGTATCTATTGTTTTAGAAGTAGACAAAATGGCATGCGAGCGCCTGTAAAAGTTCTGGGGAACGATCTGGAACGTTTTGATATCATTTCGATAGTAGAAACGCTCTTATATTGTTTATTTTATTAACGCAATTTAGGTGTGTGAACACGACGCTTTAATGACATCAGATTGCTACTTACTGCTAGTATTATAATTGATAGACTGTAATTGCAGAATGTTAACGACTGTACAGAAACAGCTGTAAACTAATTTTTAATAACTTCAGCATGACACCTATTGTTTTGGAAGTAGACAAATGGCATGCGAACACCTGTAAAATTTCTAGGGAACAATCTGGGACGTTTTGATATCATTTCGATAGTAGAAACGCTCTTAGATTTTGTTTATTTTATTAACGCTATTTCGGTGTGTAAACGCGACGCTTTAATGACATCAGATTGCTACTAGCAGTACGTAATGTATTATACTTGATAGACAGTAATTGCAAAATGCTAAACGCTGTTCAGAAACAGCTGTAAACTAATATTTAAATGCTTCAGCATGGCACCTATTGTTTTAGAAGTAGACAAAATGGCATGCGAGCGCCTGTATAAAAGTTCTGGGGAACGATCTGGAACGTTTTGATATCATTTCGATAGTAGAAACGCTCTTATATTGTTTATTTTATTAACGCTATTTCGGTGTGAGAACACGACGCTTTAATGACATCAGATTGCTACTTACTGCTAGTATTATAATTGATAGACTGTAATTGCAGAATGTTAACGACTGTACAGAAACAGCTGTAAACTAATTTTTAATAACTTCAGCATGACACCTATTGTTTTGGAAGTAGACAAAATGGCATGCGAACGCCTGTAAAATTTCTGGGGAACAATCTGGGACGTTTTGATATCATTTCGATAGTAGAAACGCTCTTAGATTTTGTTTATTTTATTAACGCTCTTTCGGTGTGTGAACACGACGCTTTAATTATATCAGATTGCTACTTACTGCTAGTATTATAATTGATAGACTGTAATTGCAGAATGCTTAAGACTGTACAGAAACAACTGTAAACTATTTTTTAAATGCTTCATTATGTCACCTATTCTTTTAGAAGTAGACAAAATGGCATGCGAGCGCCTGTAAAAGTTCTGGGGAACGATCTGGAACGTTTTGATATCATTTCGATAGTAGAAACGCTCTTATATTGTTTATTTTATTAACGCTATTTCGGTGTGTGAACACGACGCTTTAATGACATCAGATTGCTACTTACTGCTAGTATTATAATTGATAGACTGTAATTTCAGAATGTTAACGACTGTACAGAAACAGCTGTAAACTAATTTTTAATAACTTCAGCATGACACCTATTGTTTTGGAAGTAGACAAAATGGCATGCGAACCCCTGTAAAATTTCTGGGGAACAATCTGGGACGTTTTGATATCATTTCGATAGTAGAAACGCTCTTAGATTTTGTTTATTTTATTAACGCTCTTTCGGTGTGTGAACACGACGCTTTAATGACATCAGATTGCTACTTACTGCTAGTATTATAATTGATAGACTGTAATTGCAGAATGCTTAAGACTGTACAGAAACAACTGTAAACAATTTTTTAAATGCTTCATTATGTCACCTATTGTTTTAGAAGTAGACAAAATGGCATGCGAGCGCCTGTAAAAGTTCTGGGGAACGATCTGGAACGTTTTGATATCATTTCGATAGTAGAAACGCTCTTATATTGTTTATTTTATTAACGCTATTTCGGTGTGTGAACACGACGCTTTAATGACATCAGATTGCTACTTACTGCTAGTATTATAATTGATAGACTGTAATTGCAGAATGTTAACGACTGTACAGAAACAGCTGTAAACTAATTTTTAATAACTTCAGCATGACACCTATTGTTTTGGAAGTAGACAAAATGGCATGCGAACGCCTGTAAAATTTCTGGGGAACAATCTGGGACGTTTTGATATCATTTCGATAGTAGAAACGCTCTTAGATTTTGTTTATTTTATTAACGCTCTTTCGGTGTGTGAACACGACGCTTTAATGACATCAGATTGCTACTTACTGCTAGTATTATAATTGATAGACTGTAATTGCAGAATGCTTAAGACTGTACAGAAACAACTGTAAACTATTTTTTAAATGCTTCATTATGTCACCTATTGTTTTAGAAGTA
The DNA here is from genome assembly GCA_940337035.1 of Agriotes lineatus. Taxonomy (NCBI): domain Eukaryota; kingdom Metazoa; phylum Arthropoda; class Insecta; order Coleoptera; family Elateridae; genus Agriotes; species Agriotes lineatus. The sequence goes on from CALNHX010008155.1 coordinate 3,832, forward strand.
GACAAAATGGCATGCGAGCGCCTGTAAAAGTTCTGGGGAACGATCTGGAACGTTTTGATATCATTTCGATAGTAGAAACGCTCTTATATTGTTTATTTTATTAACGCTATTTCGGTGTGTGAACACGACGCTTTAATGACATCAGATTGCTACTTACTGCTAGTATTATAATTGATAGACTGTAATTGCAGAATGTTAACGACTGTACAGAAACAGCTGTAAACTAATTTTTAATAACTACAGCATGACACCTATTGTTTTGGAAGTAGACAAAATGGCATGCGAACGCCTGTAAAATTTCTGGGGAACAATCTGGGACGTTTTGATATCATTTCGATAGTAGAAACGCTCTTAGAATTTGTTTATTTTATTAACGCTCTTTCGGTGTGTGAACACGACGCTTTAATGACATCATATTGCTACTTACTGCTAGTATTATAATTGATAGACAGTAATTGCAGAATGCTTAAGACTGTACAGAAACAACTGTAAACTATTTTTTAAATGCTTCATTATGTCACCTATTGTTTTAGAAGTAGACAAAATGGCATGCGAGCGCCTGTAAAAGTTCTGGGGAACGATCTGGAACGTTTTGATATCATTTCGATAGTAGAAACGCTCTTATATTGTTTATTTTATTAACGCTATTTCGGTGTGTGAACACGACGCTTTAATGACATCAGATTGCTACTTACTGCTAGTATTATAATTGATAGACTGTAATTGCAGAATGTTAACGACTGTACAGAAACAGCTGTAAACTAATTTTTAATAACTTCAGCATGTCACCTATTGTTTTGGAAGTAGACAAAATGGCATGCGAACGCCTGTAAAATTTCTGGGGAACAATCTGGGACGTTTTGATATCATTTCGATAGTAGAAACGCTCTTAGATTTTGTTTATTTTATTAACGCTCTTTCGGTGTGTGAACACGACGCTTTAATGACATCAGATTGCTACTTACTGCAAGTATTATAATTGATAGACTGTAATTGCAGAATGTTAACGACTGTACAGAAACAGCTGTAAACTAATTTTTAATAGCTTCAGCATGACACCTATTGTTTTGGAATTACACAAAATGGCATGCCAACGCATGTAAAAGTTCTGGGGAACAATCTGGGACGTTTTGATATCATTTTGTTAGTAGAAACGCTCTTAGATTTTGTTTATTTTATTAACGCTATTTCGGTGTGTGAACGCGACGCTTTATTGCTACTAGCTACTAGCAGTACGTAACGTATCATAATTGACAGACAGTAATTGCAGAATACCAAAGACTGTACAGAAACAATTGTAAACTAATTTTTAAATGAGTCAGCATGGCACCTACTGTTTTAGAAATAGACAAAATGGCATGCGAGCGCCAGTAAACGCTCTGGCGAAGGATCTGGGACATTTTGGTATCATTTCGTAAGTAGAAACGCTCTTATATTTTGTTTATTTTATTAATGCTATTTCGGTGTGTGAACACGACGCTTTAATGACATCAGATTGCTACTGGCAGTACGTAACGTATTATAATTGATAGACTGTAATTGCAGAATGTTTAGCACTGTTCAGAAACAGCTGTATACTAATTTTTAAATGCTTCAGCATGGCACCTATTGTTTTAGAAGTGGATAAAATGGCATGCGAACGCCTGTAAACGTTCTGGCGAATGATTTGGGACGTTTTGGTATCATTTCGATAGTAGAAACGCTCTTAAATTTTGTTTATTTTATTAACGCTATTTCGGTGTGTGAACACGACGCTTTAATGACATCAGATTGCTACTAGCAGTACGTAACGTATTATAATTGATAGACTGTAACTGCAGAATGTCAACGACTGTACAGAAACAGCTGTAAACTAATTTTTAATACCTTCAGCATGGCACCTACTGTTTTAGAAATACACCAAATGGCATGCGAGCGCCTGTAAACGCTCTGGCGAACGATCTGGGACGTTTTAGTATCATTTCGATAGTAGAAACGCTCTTAGATTTTGTTTATTTTATTAACGTTGTTTCGGTGTGTGAACACGACGCTTTAATGACATCAGATTGCTACTTACTGCTAGTATTATAATTGATAGACTTTAATTGCAGAATGTTAACGACTGTACAGAAACAGCTGTAAACTAATTTTTAATAGCTTCAGCATGACACCTATTGTTTTGGAAGTAGACAAAATGGCATGCGAACGCCTGTAAAAGTTCTGGGGAACAATCTGGGACGTTTTGATATCATTTCGATAGTAGAAAGGCTCTTAGATTTTGTTTATTTTATTAACGTTGTTTCGGTGCGTGAACGCGACGCTTTAATGACATCAGATTGCTACTGGCAGTACGTAACGTATTATAATTGATAGACAGTAATTGCAGAATGCTTAAGACTGTACAGAAACAACTGTAAACTATTTTTTAAATGCTTCATTATATCACCTATTGTTTTAGAAGTAGACAAAATGGCATGCGAGCGCCTGTAAAAGTTCTGGGGAACGATCTGGGACGTTTTGATATCATTTCGATAGTAGAAACGCTCTTAGATTTTGTTTATTTTATTAACGCTATTTCGGTGTCTGTACGCGACGCTTTAATGACATCAGATTGCTACTGGCAGTACGTAACGTATTATAATTGACAGACAGTAATTGCAGAATCCTAAAGACTGTACAGAAACAACTGTAAACTATTTTTTAAATGCTTCATTATATCACCTATTGTTTTAGAAGTAGACAAAATGGCATGCGAGCGCCTGTAAAAGTTCTGGAGAACGATCTGGGACGTTTTGGTATCATTTCGATAGTAGAAACGCTCTTAGATTTTGTTTATTTTATTAACGCTATTTCGGTGTTTGAACGCGACGGTTTAATGACATCAGATTGCTACTGGCATTACGTAATGTATTATAATTGATAGACAGTAATTGCAGAATGCAAAAGACTGTACAGAAACAACTGTAAACTAATTTTTAAATGCTTCAGTAAGGCACCTATTGTTTTGGAAGTAGATAAAATGGCATACGAGAGCCTGTAAGCGTTCTGGCGAACGATCTGGGACGTTTTGGTATCATTGCGATAGTAGACGCGCTCTTAGATCTAGTTTATTTTATTAACGCAATTTCGGTGTTTGAACGCGACGGTTTAATGACATCAGAATGCTACTGTAATTACGTAATGTATTATAATTGATGGACAGTAATTGCAGAATGCTAAAGGCTGTACAGAAACAACTGTAAACTATTTTTTAAATGCTTCATTATATCACCTATTGTTTTAGAAGTAGACAAAATGGCATGCGAGCGCCTGTAAACGTTCTGGCGAACGATCTGGGACGTTTTGCTATTATTTCGATAGTAGAAACGCTCTTAGATTTTGTTTATTTTATTAACACACTTTCTCTGTTTGAACGCGACGCTTGAATGAAATCAGTTTAGAACTAGCAGTACGTAACATATTATACTTGATAGACAGTAATTGCAGAATGCTAAACACTGTACAGTAACAACTGTAAACTATTTTTTAAATACATCAGCATGGCACCTACTGTTTTAGAAGTAGACAAAATGGATATAATTTCGATTGTAATAATGCCCTTAAATTTCATTATCTTCGGTGTTTGAATGCGACGGTTTAATGGCAATAGAATGCTACTAGCAGTACGTATCGTATTATAATTGATAGACAAGAATTGCAGAATGCTAAGAGTGTACAGAAACAACTGTAAACTAATCATTAAATACTTCAGCAGACACCTACTGTTTTAGAAGCAGACAAAATGTCATGCGAGCGCCTGTAAACGTTCTGGCGAACGATCTGGGACGTTTTGGTATCCTTTCGATAGTAGAAACGCTCTTAGATTTTGTTTATTTTATTAACGCTATTTCGGTGTGTGAACGCGATGCTTTAATGAAATCAGATTGCTACTATCAGTACGTAACGTATTATAATTGATAGACTGTAATTGCAGAATGTTAAAGACTGTACAGCAACAGCTGTAAACTAATTTTTAAATGTTTTATCATGACACCTATTGTTTAAGAAATAGACAAAATGGCATGCGAGCGCCTGTAAACGTTCTGGCGAACGATCTGGGACATTTTGCTATTATTTCGATAGTAGAAACGCTCTTAGATTTTGTTTATTTTATTAACACTGTTTCTCTGTTTGAACGCGACGCTTGAATGAAATCAGTTTAGAACTAGCTGTACGTAACATATTATACTTGATAGACAGTAATTGCAGAATGCTAAACACTGTACAGTAACAACTGTAAACTATTTTTTAAATACATCAGCATGGCACCTACTGTTTTAGAAGTAGACAAAATGGATATAATTTCGATTGAAATAATGCCCTTAAATTTCATTATCTTCGGTGTTTGAATGCGACGGTTTAATGGCAATAGAATGCTACTAGCAGTACGGATCGTATTATAATTGATAGACAAGAATTGCAGAATGCTAAGAGTGTACAGAAACAACTATAAACTAATCATTAAATACTTCAGCAGACACCTACTGTTTTAGAAGCAGACAAAATGTCATGCGAGCGCCTGTAAACGTTCTGGCGAACGATCTGGGACGTTTTGGTATCCTTTCGATAGTAGAAACGCTCTTAGATTTTGTTTATTTTATTAGCGCTATTTCGGTGTGTGAACGCGATGCTTTAATGAAATCAGATTGCTACTAGCAGTACGTATTGTATTATACTTGATAGACAGTAATTGCAGAATGCTAAACACTGCTCAGAAACAGCTGTAAACTAATTTTTAAATGCTTCAGCATGGCACCTATTGTTTTAGAAGTAGATAAAATGGCATGCGAGCGCCAGTAAACGCTCTGGCGAACGATCTGGGAATTTTTGGTATCATTTCGTAAGTAGTAACGCTCTTAGATTTTGTTTATTTTATTAACGCTATTTCGGTGTGTGCACACGACGGTTTAATGACATCAGATTGCTACTGGCAGTACGTAACGTATTATAATTGACAGACTGTAATTGCAGAATGTTAAACACTGTTCAGAAACAGCTGTAAACTAATTTTTAATAGCTTCAGCATGACACCTATTGTTTTGGATGTAGACAAAATGGCATGCGAACGCCTGTAAAAGTTCTGGGAACAATCTGGGACGTTTTGATATCATTTCGATAGTAGAAACGCTCTTAGATTTTGTTTATTTTATTAACGTTGTTTCGGTGTGTGAACACGACGCTTTAATGACATCAGATTGCTACTTACTGCTAGTATTATAATTGATAGACTTTAATTGCAGAATGTTAACGACTGTACAGAAACAGCTGTAAACTAATTTTTAATAGCTTTAGCATGACACCTATTGTGTTGGAAGTAGACAAAATGGCATGCGAACGCCTGTAAAAGTTCTGGGGAACAATCTGGGACGTTTTGATATCATTTCGATAGTAGAAACGCTCTTAGATTTTGTTTATTTTATTAACGTTGTTTCGGTGTGTGAACACGACGCTTTAATGACATCAGATTGCTACTTACTGCTAGTATTATAATTGATAGACTTTAATTGCAGAATGTTAACGACTGTACAGAAACAGCTGTAAACTATTTTTTAAATACATCAGCATGGCACCTACTGTTTTAGAAGTAGACAAAATGGATATAATTTCGATTGTAATAATGCCCTTAAATTTCATTATCTTCGGTGTTTGAATGCGACGGTTTAATGGCAATAGAATGCTACTAGCAGTACGTATCGTATTATAATTGATAGACAAGAATTGCAGAATGCTAAGAGTGTACAGAAACAACTATAAACTAATCATTAAATACTTCAGCAGACACCTACTGTTTTAGAAGCAGACAAAATGTCATGCGAGCGCCTGTAAACGTTCTTGCGAACGATCTGGGACGTTTTGGTATCATTTCGATAGTAGAAACACTCTTAGAATTTGTTTATTTTATTAACGCTGTTTCGGTGTGTGAACACGACGCTTTAATGACATCAGATTGCTACTTACTGCTAGTATTATAATTGATAGACTTTAATTGCAGAATGTTAACGACTGTACAGAAACAGCTGTAAACTAATTTTTAATAGCTTTAGCATGACACCTATTGTTTTGGAAGTAGACAAAATGGCATGCGAACGCCTGTAAAAGTTCTGGGGAACGATCTGGAACGTTTTGATATCATTTCGATAGTAGAAACGCTCTTATATTGTTTATTTTATTAACGCTATTTCGGTGTGTGAACACGACGCTTTAATGACATCAGATTGCTACTTACTGCTAGTATTATAATTAATAGACTGTAATTGCAGAATGTTAACGACTGTACAGAAACAGCTGTAAACTAATTTTTAATAACTTCAGCATGACACCTATTGTTTTGGAAGTAGACAAAATGGCATGCGAACGCCTGTAAAATTTCTGGGGAACAATCTGGGACGTTTTGATATCATTTCGATAGTAGAAACGCTCTTAGATTTTGTTTATTTTATTAACGCTCTTTCGGTGTGTGAACACGACGCTTTAATGACATCAGATTGCTACTTACTGCAAGTATTATAATTGATAGACTGTAATTGCAGAATGTTAACGACTGTACAGAAACAGCTGTAAACTAATTTTTAATAGCTTCAGCATGACACCTATTGTTTTGGAATTACACAAAATGGCATGCCAACGCATGTAAAAGTTCTGGGGAACAATCTGGGACGTTTTGATATCATTTTGTTAGTAGAAACGCTCTTAGATTTTGTTTATTTTATTAACGCTATTTCGGTGTGTGAACGCGACGCTTTATTGCTACTAGCTACTAGCAGTACGTAACGTATCATAATTGACAGACAGTAATTGCAGAATACCAAAGACTGTACAGAAACAATTGTAAACTAATTTTTAAATGATTCAGCATGGCACCTACTGTTTTAGAAATAGACAAAATGGCATGCGAGCGCCAGTAAACGCTCTGGCGAAGGATCTGGGACATTTTGGTATCATTTCGTAAGTAGAAACGCTCTTATATTTTGTTTATTTTATTAATGCTATTTCGGTGTGTGAACACGACGCTTTAATGACATCAGATTGCTACTGGCAGTACGTAACGTATTATAATTGATAGACTGTAATTGCAGAATGTTTAGCACTGTTCAGAAACAGCTGTATACTAATTTTTAAATGCTTCAGCATGGCACCTATTGTTTTAGAAGTGGATAAAATGGCATGCGAACGCCTGTAAACGTTCTGGCGAATGATTTGGGACGTTTTGGTATCATTTCGATAGTAGAAACGCTCTTAAATTTTGTTTATTTTATTAACGCTATTTCGGTGTGTGAACACGACGCTTTAATGACATCAGATTGCTACTAGCAGTACGTAACGTATTATAATTGATAGACTGTAACTGCAGAATGTCAACGACTGTACAGAAACAGCTGTAAACTAATTTTTAATACCTTCAGCATGGCACCTACTGTATTAGAAATACACCAAATGGCATGCGAGCGCCTGTAAACGCTCTGGCGAACGATCTGGGACGTTTTAGTATCATTTCGATAGTAGAAACGCTCTTAGATTTTGTTTATTTTATTAACGTTGTTTCGGTGTGTGAACACGACGCTTTAATGACATCAGATTGCTACTTACTGCTAGTATTATAATTGATAGACTTTAATTGCAGAATGTTAACGACTGTACAGAAACAGCTGTAAACTAATTTTTAATAGCTTCAGCATGACACCTATTGTTTTGGAAGTAGACAAAATGGCATGCGAACGCCTGTAAAAGTTCTGGGGAACAATCTGGGACGTTTTGATATCATTTCGATAGTAGAAAGGCTCTTAGATTTTGTTTATTTTATTAACGTTATTTCGGTGCGTGAACGCGACGCTTTAATGACATCAGATTGCTACTGGCAGTACGTAACGTATTATAATTGATAGACAGTAATTGCAGAATGCTTAAGACTGTACAGAAACAACTGTAAACTATTTTTTAAATGCTTCATTATATCACCTATTGTTTTAGAAGTAGACAAAATGGCATGCGAGCGCCTGTAAAAGTTCTGGGGAACGATCTGGGACGTTTTGATATCATTTCGATAGTAGAAACGCTCTTAGATTTTGTTTATTTTATTAACGCTATTTCGGTGTCTGAACGCGACGCTTTAATGACATCAGATTGCTACTGGCAGTACGTAACGTATTATAATTGACAGACAGTAATTGCAGAATCCTAAAGACTGTACAGAAACAACTGTAAACTATTTTTTAAATGCTTCATTATGTCACCGATTGTTTTAGAATTAGACCAAATGGCATGCGAGATCCTGTAAACGTTCTGGAGAACGATCTGGGACGTTTTGGTATCATTTCGATAGTAGAAACGCTCTTAGATTTTGTTTATTTTATTAACGCTATTTCGGTGTTTGAACGCGACGGTTTAATGACATCAGATTGCTACTGGCATTACGTAATGTATTATAATTGATAGACAGTAATTGCAGAATGCAAAAGACTGTACAGAAACAACTGTAAACTAATTTTTAAATGCTTCAGTAAGGCACCTATTGTTTTGGAAGTAGATAAAATGGCATACGAGAGCCTGTAAGCGTTCTGGCGAACGATCTGGGACGTTTTGGTATCATTGCGATAGTAGACGCGCTCTTAGATCTAGTTTATTTTATTAACGCAATTTCGGTGTTTGAACGCGACGGTTTAATGACATCAGAATGCTACTGTAATTACGTAATGTATTATAATTGATAGACAGTAATTGCAGAATGCTAAAGGCTGTACAGAAACAACTGTAAACTAATTTTTAAATGCTTCAGCATGGCACCTATGGTTTTAGAAACAGACAAAATGGCATGCGAGCGCCTGTAAACGTTCTGGCGAACGATCTGGGACGTTTTGCTATTATTTCGATAGTAGAAACGCTCTTAGATTTTGTTTATTTTATTAACACACTTTCTCTGTTTGAACGCGACGCTTGAATGAAATCAGTTTATAACTAGCAGTACGTAACATATTATACTTGATAGACAGTAATTGCAGAATGCTAAACACTGTACAGTAACAACTGTAAACTATTTTTTAAATACATCAGCATGGCACCTACTGTTTTAGAAGTAGACAAAATGGATATAATTTCGATTGTAATAATGCCCTTAAATTTCATTATCTTCGGTGTTTGAATGCGACGGTTTAATGGCAATAGAATGCTACTAGCAGTACGTATCGTATTATAATTGATAGACAAGAATTGCAGAATGCTAAGAGTGTACAGAAACAACTGTAAACTAATCATTAAATACTTCAGCAGACACCTACTGTTTTAGAAGCAGACAAAATGTCATGCGAGCGCCTGTAAACGTTCTGGCGAACGATCTGGGACGTTTTGGTATCCTTTCGATATTAGAAACGCTCTTAGATTTTGTTTATTTTATTAACGCTATTTCGGTGTGTGAACGCGATGCTTTAATGAAATCAGATTGCTACTATCAGTACGTAACGTATTATAATTGATAGACTGTAATTGCAGAATGTTAAAGACTGTACAGAAACAGCTGTAAACTAATTTTTAAATGTTTTATCATGACACCTATTGTTTAAGAAATAGACAAAATGGCATGCGAGCGCCTGTAAACGTTCTGGCGAACGATCTGGGACATTTTGCTATTATTTCAATAGTAGAAACGCTCTTAGATTTTGTTTATTTTATTAACACTGTTTCTCTGTTTGAACGCGACGCTTGAATGAAATCAGTTTAGAACTAGCTGTACGTAACATATTATACTTGATAGACAGTAATTGCAGAATGCTAAACACTGTACAGTAACAACTGTAAACTATTTTTTAAATACATCAGCATGGCACCTACTGTTTTAGAAGTAGACAAAATGGATATAATTTCGATTGTAATAATGCCCTTAAATTTCATTATCTTCCGTGTTTGAATGCGACGGTTTAATGGCAATAGAATGCTACTAGCAGTACGGATCGTATTATAATTGATAGACAAGAATTGCAGAATGCTAAGAGTGTACAGAAACAACTATAAACTAATCATTAAATACTTCAGCAGACACCTACTGTTTTAGAAGCAGACAAAATGTCATGCGAGCGCCTGTAAACGTTCTGGCGAACGATCTGGGACGTTTTGGTATCCTTTCGATAGTAGAAACGCTCTTAGATTTTGTTTATTTTATTAGCGCTATTTCGGTGTGTGAACGCGATGCTTTAATGAAATCAGATTGCTACTAGCAGTACGTATTGTATTATACTTGATAGACAGTAATTGCAGAATGCTAAACACTGTTCAGAAACAGCTGTAAACTAATTTTTAAATGCTTCAGCATGGCACCTATAGTTTTAGAAGTAGATAAAATGGCATGCGAGCGCCAGTAAACGCTCTGGCGAACGATCTGGGAATTTTTGGTATCATTTCGTAAGTAGTAACGCTCTTAGATTTTGTTTATTTTATTAACGCTATTTCGGTGTGTGCACACGACGGTTTAATGACATCAGATTGCTACTGGCAGTACGTAACGTATTATAATTGACAGACTGTAATTGCAGAATGTTAAACACTGTTCAGAAACAGCTGTAAACTAATTTTTAATAGCTTCAGCATGACACCTATTGTTTTGGATGTAGACAAAATGGCATGCGAACGCCTGTAAAAGTTCTGGCGAACGATCTGGGACGTTTTGATATCATTTCGATAGTAGAAACGCTCTTAGATTTTGTTTATTTTATTAACGTTGTTTCGGTGTGTGAACACGACGCTTTAATGACATCAGATTGCTACTTACTGCTAGTATTATAATTGATAGACTTTAATTGCAGAATGTTAACGACTGTACAGAAACAGCTGTAAACTAATTTTTAATAGCTTTAGCATGACACCTATTGTGTTGGAAGTAGACAAAATGGCATGCGAACGCCTGTAAAAGTTCTGGGGAACAATCTGGGACGTTTTGATATCATTTCGATAGTAGAAACGCTCTTAGATTTTGTTTATTTTATTAACGTTGTTTCGGTGTGTGAACACGACGCTTTAATGACATCAGATTGCTACTTACTGCTAGTATTATAATTGATAGACTTTAATTGCAGAATGTTAACGACTGTACAGAAACAGCTGTAAACTATTTTTTAAATACATCAGCATGGCATCTACTGTTTTAGAAGTAGACAAAATGGATATAATTTCGATTGTAATAATGCCCTTAAATTTCATTATCTTCGGTGTTTGAATCGGACGGTTTAATGGCAATAGAATGCTACTAGCAGTACGTATCGTATTATAATTGATAGACAAGAATTGCAGAATGCTAAGAGTGTACAGAAACAACTATAAACTAATCATTAAATACTTCAGCAGACACCTACTGTTTTAGAAGCAGACAAAATGTCATGCGAGCGCCTGTAAACGTTCTTGCGAACGATCTGGGACGTTTTGGTATCATTTCAATAGTAGAAACACTCTTAGAATTTGTTTATTTTATTAACGCTGTTTCGGTGTGTGAACACGACGCTTTAATGACATCAGATTGCTACTTACTGCTAGAATTATAATTGATAGACTTTAATTGCAGAAAGTTAACGACTGTACAGAAACAGCTGTAAACTAATTTTTAATAGCTTTAGCATGACACCTATTGTTTTGGAAGTAGACAAAATGGCATGCAAACGCCTGTAAAAGTTCTGGGGAACAATCTGGGACGTTTTGATATCATTTCGATAGTAGAAACGCTCTTAGATTTTGTTTATTTTATTAACGCTATTTCGGTGTGTGAACGCGACGCTTTATTGCTACTAGCTACTAGCAGTACGTAACGTATCATAATTGACAGACAGTAATTGCAGAATACCAAAGACTGTACAGAAACAACTGTAAACTAATTTTTAAATCAGCATGGCACCTACTGTTTTAGAAATAGACCAAATGGCATGCGAGCGCCTGTAAACGCTCTGGCGAACGATCTGGGACGTTTTGGTATCATTTCGATAGTAGAAACGCTCTTAGATTTTGCTTATTTTTAATTAACGCTATTTCGGTGTGTGAACGCGACGCTTTAATGACATCATATTGCTACTAGCAGTACGTATTGTATTATACTTGATAGACAGTAATTGCAGAATGCTAAACACTGTTCAGAAACAGCTGCAAAGTAATTTTTAAATGCTTCAGCATGGCACCTATTGTTTTAGAAGTAGATAAAATGGCATGCGAGCGCCAGTAAACGCTCAGGCGAACGATCTGGGACGGTTTGGTAACATTTCGTAAGTAGAAACGCTCTTAGATTTTTTTATTTTATTAACGCTATTTCGGTGTGTGAACGCGACGCTTTATTGCTACTAGCTACTAGCAGTACGGAACGTATTATAATTGACAGACAGTAATTGCAGAATACCAAAGACTGTACAGAAACAACTGTAAACTAATTTTTAAATGATTCAGCATGGCACCTACTGTTTTAGAAATAGACCAAATGGCATGCGAGCGCCTGTAAACGCTCTGGCGAACGATCTGGGACGTTTTGGTATCATTTCGATAGTAGAAACGCTCTTAGATTTTGCTTATTTTTAATTAACGCTATTTCGGTGTGTGAACGCGACGCTTTAATGACATCATATTGCTACTAGCAGTACGTATTGTATTATACTTGATAGACAGTAATTGCAGAATGCTAAACACTGTTCAGAAACAGCTGCAAAGTAATTTTTAAATGCTTCAGCATGGCACCTATTGTTTTAGAAGTAGATAAAATGGCATGCGAGCGCCAGTAAACGCTCAGGCGAACGATCTGGGACGTTTTGGTAACATTTCGTAAGTAGAAACGCTCTTAGATTTTTTTATTTTATTAACGCTATTTCGGTGTGTGAACGCGACGCTTTATTGCTACTAGCTACTAGCAGTACGGAACGTATTATAATTGACAGACAGTAATTGCAGAATACCAAAGACTGTACAGAAACAACTGTAAACTAATTTTTAAATGATTCAGCATGGCACCTACTGTTTTAGAAATAGACCAAATGGCATGCGAGCGCCTGTAAACGCTCTGGCGAACGATCTGGGACGTTTTGGTATCATTTCGATAGTAGAAACGCTCTTAGATTTTGCTTATTTTTAATTAACGCTATTTCGGTGTGTGAACGCGACGCTTTAATGACATCATATTGCTACTAGCAGTATGTAATGTATTATACTTGATAGACAGTAATTGCAGAATCCTAAACACTGTTCAGAAACAGCTGTAAACTAATTTTTAAATCAGCATGGCACCTACTGTTTTAGAAATAGACCAAATGGCATGCGAGCGCCTGTAAACGCTCTGGCGAACGATCTGGGACGTTTTGGTATCATTTCGATAGTAGAAACGCTCTTAGATTTTGCTTATTTTTAATTAACGCTATTTCGGTGTGTGAACGCGACGCTTTAATGACATCATATTGCTACTAGCAGTACGTATTGTATTATACTTGATAGACAGTAATTGCAGAATGCTAAACACTGTTCAGAAACAGCTGCAAAGTAATTTTTAAATGCTTCAGCATGGCACCTATTGTTTTAGAAGTAGATAAAATGGCATGCGAGCGCCAGTAAACGCTCAGGCGAACGATCTGGGACGTTTTGGTAACATTTCGTAAGTAGAAACGCTCTTAGATTTTTTTGTTTTATTAACGCTATTTCGGTGTGTGAACGCGACGCTTTATTGCTACTAGCTACTAGCAGTACGGAACGTATTATAATTGACAGACAGTAATTGCAGAATACCAAAGACTGTACAGAAACAACTGTAAACTAATTTTTAAATGATTCAGCATGGCACCTACTGTTTTAGAAATAGACCAAATGGCATGCGAGCGCCTGTAAACGCTCTGGCGAACGATCTGGGACGTTTTGGTATCATTTCGATAGTAGAAACGCTCTTAGATTTTGCTTATTTTTAATTAACGCTATTTCGGTGTGTGAACGCGACGCTTTAATGACATCATATTGCTACTAGCAGTACGTATTGTATTATACTTGATAGACAGTAATTGCAGAATGCTAAACACTGTTCAGAAACAGCTGCAAAGTAATTTTTAAATGCTTCAGCATGGCACCTATTGTTTTAGAAGTAGATAAAATGGCATGCGAGCGCCAGTAAACGCTCAGGCGAACGATCTGGGACGTTTTGGTAACATTTCGTAAGTAGAAACGCTCTTGGATTTTTTTATTTTATTAACGCTATTTCGGTGTGTGAACGCGACGCTTTATTGCTACTAGCTACTAGCAGTACGGAACGTATTATAATTGACAGACAGTAATTGCAGAATACCAAAGACTGTACAGAAACAACTGTAAACTAATTTTTAAATGATTCAGCATGGCACCTACTGTTTTAGAAATAGACCAAATGGCATGCGAGCGCCTGTAAACGCTCTGGCGAACGATCTGGGACGTTTTGGTATCATTTCGATAGTAGAAACGCTCTTAGATTTTGCTTATTGTTAATTAACGCTATTTCGGTGTGTGAACGCGACGCTTTAATGACATCATATTGCTACTAGCAGTATGTAATGTATTATACTTGATAGACAGTAATTGCAGAATCCTAAACACTGTTCAGAAACAGCTGTAAACTAATTTTTAAATGCTTCAGCATGGCACCTATTGTTTTAGAAGTAGATAAAATGGCATGCGAGCGCCAGTAAACGCTCTGGCGAACGATCTGGGAATTTTTGGTATCATTTCGTAAGTAGTAACGCTCTTAGATTTTGTTTATTTTATTAACGCTATTTCGGTGAGTGCACACGACGGATTAATGACATCAGATTGCTACTGGCAGTACGTAACGTATTATAATTGACAGACTGTAATTGCAGAATGTTAAACACTGTTCAGAAACAGCTGTAAACTAATTTTTAATAGCTTCAGCATGACACCTATTGTTTTGGAAGTAGACAAAATGGCATGCGAACGCCTGTAAAAGTTCTGGGAACAATCTGGGACGTTTTGATATCATTTCGATAGTAGAAACGCTCTTAGATTTTGTTTATTTTATTAACGTTGTTTCGGTGTGTGAACACGACGCTTTAATGACATCAGATTGCTACTTACTGCTAGTATTATAATTGATAGACTTTAATTGCAGAATGTTAACGACTGTACACAAAAAAGCTGTAAACTAATTTTTAATAGCTTTAGCATGACACCTATTGTGTTGGAAGTAGACAAAATGGCATGCGAACGCCTGTAAAAGTTCTGGGGAACAATCTAGGACGTTTTGATATCATTTCGATAGTAGAAACGCTCTTAGATTTTGTTTATTTTATTAACGTTGTTTCGGTGTGTGAACACGACGCTTTAATGACATCAGATTGCTACTTACTGCTAGTATTATAATTGATAGACTTTAATTGCAGAATGTTAACGACTGTACAGAAACAGCTGTAAACTAATTTTTAATAGCTTTAGCATGACACCTATTGTTTTGGAAGTAGACAAAATGGCATGCGAACGCCTGTAAAAGTTCTGGGGAACAATCTGGGACGTTTTGATATCATTTCGATAGTAGAAACGCTCTTAGATTTTGTTTATTTTATTAACGCTATTTCGGTGTGTGAACGCTACGCTTTATTACTACTAGCTACTAGCATTACGTAACGTATCATAATTGACAGACAGTAATTGCAGAATACCAAAGACTGTACAGAAACAATTGTAAACTAATTTTTAAATGATTCAGCATGGCACCTACTGTTTTAGAAATAGACCAAATGGCATGCGAGCGCCTGTAAACGCTCTGGCGAACGATCTGGGACGTTTTGGTATCATTTCGATAGTAGAAACGCTCTTAGATTTTGCTTATTTTTAATTAACGCTATTTCGGTGTGTGAACGCGACGCTTTAATGACATCATATTGCTACTAGCAGTACGTATTGTATTATACTTGATAGACAGTAATTGCAGAATGCTAACCACTGTTCAGAAACAGCTGCAAAGTAATTTTTAAATGCTTCAGCATGGCACCTATTGTTTTAGAAGTAGATAAAATGGAATGCGAGCGCCAGTAAACGCTCTGGCGAACGATCTGGGACGTTTTGGTAACATTTCGTAAGTAGAAACGCTGTTAGTTTTTTTTATTTTATTAACGCTATTTCGGTGTGTGAACGCGACGCTTTATTGCTACTAGCTACTAGCAGTACGTAACGTATTATAATTGACAGACAGTAATTGCAGAATACCAAAGACTGTACAGAAACAACTGTAAACTAATTTTTAAATGATTCAGCATGCCACCTACTGTTTTAGAAATAGACCAAATGGCATGCGAGCGCCTGTAAACGCTCTGGCGAACGATCTGGGACGTTTTGGTATCATTTCGATAGTAGAATCGCTCTTAGATTTTGCTTATTTTTAATTAACGCTATTTCGGTGTATGAACGCGACGCTTTAATGACATCATATTGCTACTAGCAGTACGTATTGTATTATACTTGATAGACAGTAATTGCAGAATGCTAAACACTGTTCAGAAACAGTTGTAAACTAATTTTTAAATGCTTCAGCATGGCACCTATTGTTTTAGAAGTAGATAAAATGGCATGCGAGCGCCAGTAAACGCTCTGGCGAACGATCTGGGACGTTTTGGTATCATTTCGTAAGTAGAAACGCTCTTAGATTTTGTTTATTTTATTAACGCTATTTCGGTGTGTGAACACGACGCTTTAATGACATCAGATTGCTACTCGCAGTACGTAACGTATTATAATTGACAGACTGTAATTGCAGAATGTTAAACACTGTTCAGAAACAGCTGTAAACTAATTTTTAATAGCTTCAGCATGACACCTATTGTTTTGGAAGTAGTCAAAATGGCATGCGAACGGCTGTAAAAGTTCTGGGAACAATCTGGGACGTTTTGATATCATTTCGATAGTAGAAACGCTCTTAGATTTTGTTTATTTTATTAACGCTATTTCGGTGTGTGAACGCGACGCTTTATTGCTACTAGCTACTAGCAGTACGTAACGTATCATAATTGACAGACAGTAATTGCAGAATACCAAAGAATGTACAGAAACATCTGTAAACTAATTTTTAAATGATTCAGCATGCCACCTACTGTTTTAGAAATAGACCAAATGGCATGGGAGTGCCTGTAAACGCTCTGGCGAACGATCTGGGACGTTTTGGTATCATTTCGATAGTAGAAACGCTCTTAGATTTTGTTTATTTTATTAACGCTATTTTGGGTGTGTGAACGCGACCTTTAATGAAATCATATTGCTACTAGCAGTACGTATTGTATTATACTTCATAGACAGTAATTGCAGAATGCTAAACACTGTTCAAAAACAGCTGTAAACTAATTTTTAAATGCTTCAGCATGGCACCTATTGTTTTAGAAGTGGATAAAATGGCATGCGAGCGCCAGTAAACGCTCTGGCGAACGATCTGGGACGTTTTGGTATCATTTCGTAAGTAGAAACGCTCTTAGATTTTGTTTATTTTATTAACGCTATTTCGGTGTGTGAACACGACGCTTTAATGACATCAGATTGCTACTCGCAGTACGTAACGTATTATAATTGACAGACTGTAATTGCAGAATGTTAAACACTGTTCAGAAACAGCTGTAAACTAATTTTTAATAGCTTCAGCATGACACCTATTGTTTTGGAAGTAGTCAAAATGGCATGCGAACGGCTGTAAAAGTTCTGGGAACAATCTGGGACGTTTTGATATCATTTCGATAGTAGAAACGCTCTTAGATTTTGTTTATTTTATTAACGCTATTTCGGTGTGTGAACGCGACGCTTTATTGCTACTAGCTACTAGCAGTACGTAACGTATTATAATTGACAGACAGTAATTGCAGAATACCAAAGACTGTACAGAAACAACTGTAAACTAATTTTTAAATGATTCAGCATGCCACCTACTGTTTTAGAAATAGACCAAATGGCATGGGAGTGCCTGTAAACGCTCTGGCGAACGATCTGGGACGTTTTGGTATCATTTCGATAGTAGAAACGCTCTTAGATTTTGTTTATTTTATTAACGCTATTTTGGGTGTGTGAACGCGACCTTTAATGAAATCATATTGCTACTAGCAGTACGTATTGTATTATACTTCATAGACAGTAATTGCAGAATGCTAAACACTGTTCAAAAACAGCTGTAAACTAATTTTTAAATGCTTCAGCATGGCACCTATTGTTTTAGAAGTGGATAAAATGGCATGCGAGCGCCAGTAAACGCTCTGGCGAACGATCTGGGACGTTTTGGTATCATTTCGTAAGTAGAAACGCTCTTAGATTTTGTTTATTTTATTAACGCTATTTCGGTGTGTGCACACGACGCTTTAATGACATCAGATTGCAACTAGCAGTACGTAACGTATTATAATTGATAGACTGTAATTGCAGAATGTTAACGACTGTACAGAAACAGCTGTAAACTAATTTTTAATAGCTTCAGCATTACACCTATTGCTTTTGAAGTAGACAAAATGGCATGCGAACGCCTGTAAACGTTCTGGCGAATGATTTG
Organism: Agriotes lineatus; assembly: GCA_940337035.1. NCBI lineage: Eukaryota > Metazoa > Arthropoda > Insecta > Coleoptera > Elateridae > Agriotes > Agriotes lineatus. The sequence goes on from CALNHX010008155.1 coordinate 22,346, forward strand.
GGACGTTTTGGTATCATTTCGTAAGTAGAAACGCTCTTAGATTTTGTTTATTTTATTAACGCTATTTCGGTGTGTGAACACGACGCTTTAATGACATCAGATTGCTACTGGCAGTACGTAACGTATTATAATCGATAGTCTGTAATTGCAGAATGTTAAACACTGTTCAGAAACAGCTGTAAACTAATTTTTAAATGCTTCAGCATGGCCCTTATTGTTTTAGAAGTAGATAAAATGGCATGCGAGCGCCTGTAAACGCTCTGGGGAACGATCTGGGACGTACTGGTATCATTTCGTAAATAGAAACGCTCTTAGATTTTATTTACGCTATTTCGGTGTGTGAACACGACGCTTTAATGACATTATATTGCTACTAGCAGTACGTATTGATAGACAGTAATTGCAGAATGCTAAATACTGTTCAGAAACAGCTGTAAACTAATTTTTAATAGCTTCAGCATGACACCTATTGTTTTGGAAGTAGACCAAATGGCATGCAAACGCCTGTAAACGTTCTGGCGAATGATTTGGGACGTTTTGGTATCATTTCGATAGTAGAAACGCTCTTAGATTTTGTTTATTTTATTAACGCTATTTCGGTGTGTGAACACGACGCTTTAATGACATCAGATTGCTACTAGCAGTACGTAACGTATTATAATTGATAGACTGTAATTGCAGAATGTTAACGACTGTACAGAAACAGCTGTAAACTAATTTTTAATACCTTCAGCATGACACCTATTGTTTTTGGAAGTAGACAAAATGGCATGCGAGAGCCTGTAATAGTTCTGGGGAACAATCTGGGACGTTTTGATATCATTTCGATAGTAGAAACGCTCTTAGATTGTGTTTATCTTATTAACGCTATTTCGGTGTGTGAACGCGACGCTTTATTGCTACTAGCTACTAGCAGTACGTAACGTATTATAATTGACAGACAGTAATTGCAGAATACCAAAGACTGTACAGAAACAACTGTAAACTAATTTTTAAATGATTCAGCATGGCACCTACTGTTTTAGAAATAGACCAAATGGCATGCGAGCGCCTGTAAACGCTCTGGCGAACGATCTGGGACGTTTTAGTATCATTTCGATAGTAGAAACGCTCTTAGATTTTGTTTATTTTATTAACGCTGTTTCGGTGTGTGAACGCGACGCTTTAATGACATCATATTGCTACTAGCAGTACGTAATGTATTATACTTGATAGACAGTAATTGCAGAATGCTAAACACTGTTCAGAAACAGCTGTAAACTAATGTTTAAATGCTTCAGAATGGCAGCTATTCTTTTAGAAGTAGATAAAATGGCATGCAAGCGCCTGTAAATGCTCTGGCGAACGATCTGGGACGTTTTGGTATCATTTCGTAAGTAGAAACGCTCTTAGATTTCGTTTATTTTATTAACGCTATTTCGGTGTGCGCACACGACGCTTTAATGATATCAGATTGCTACTAGCAGTACGTAACGTATTATAATTGATAGACTGTAATTGCAGAATGTTAAAGACTGTACAGAAACAGCTGTAAACTAATTTTTAATAGCTTCAGCATGACACCTATTGTTTTTGAAGTAGACAAAATGGCATGCGACGCCTGTAAACGTTCTGGCGAATGATTTGGGACGTTTTGGTATCCTTTCGATAGTAGAAACGCTCTTAGATTTTGTTTATTTTATTTACACTATTTCGCTGTTTGAACGCGACGCTTGAATGGCATCAGATTACAACTAGCAGTACGTAACGTATTATAATTGATAGACAGTAATTGCAGAATGCTTAATACTGTACAGAAACAACTTTAAACTATTTTTTAAATGCTTCATTATGTCACCTATTGTTTTAGAAGTAGACAAAATGGCATGCGAGCGCCTGTAAAAGTTCTGGGGAAGAATCTGGGACGTTTTGATATCATTTCGATAGTAGAAACGCTCTTAGATTTTGTTTATTTTATTAACGCTATTTCGGTGTGTGGATGCGACGCTTTAATGACATCATATTGCTACTAGCAGTACGTATTGTATTATACTTGATAGACAGTAATTGCAGAATGCTAAACACTGTTCCGAAACAACTGTAAACTAATTTTTAAATGCTTCAGCATGGCACATATTGTTTTAGAAGTAGATAAAATGGCATGCGAGCGCCAGTAAACGCTCTGGCGAACGATCTGGGACGTTTTGGTATCATTTCGTAAGTAGAAACGCTCTTAGATTTTGTTTATTTTATTAACGCTATTTCGGTGTGTGCACACGACGCTTTAATGACATCAGATTGCAACTAGCAGTACGTAACGTATTATAATTGATAGACTGTAATTGCAGAATGTTAACGACTGTACAGAAACAGCTGTAAACTAATTTTTAATAGCTTCAGCAATACACCTATTGCTTTTGAAGTAGACAAAATGGCATGCGAACGCCTGTAAACGTTCTGGCGAATGATTTGGGACGTTTTGGTATCGTTTCGTAAGTAGAAACGCTCTTAGATTTTGTTTATTTTATTAACGCTATTTCGGTGTGTGAACGCGACGCTTTATTGCTACTAGCTACTAGCAGTACGTAACGTATTATAATTGACAGACAGTAATTGCAGAATACCAAAGACTGTACAGAAACAACTGTAAACTAATTTTTAAATGATGCAGCATGGCACCTACTGTTTTAAAAATAGACCAAATGGCATGCGAGCGCCTGTAAACGCTCTGGCGAACGATCTGGGACGTTTTAGTATCATTTCGATAGTAGAAACGCTCTTAGATTTTGTTTATTTTATTAACGCTGTTTCGGTGTGTGAACGCGACGCTTTAATGACATCATATTGCTACTAGCAGTACGTAATGTATTATACTTGATAGACAGTAATTGCAGAATGCTAAACACTGTTCAGAAACAGCTGTAAACTAATGTTTAAATGCTTCAGAATGGCAGCTATTCTTTTAGAAGTAGATAAAATGGCATGCAAGCGCCTGTAAATGCTCTGGCGAACGATCTGGGACGTTTTGGTATCATTTCGTAAGTAGAAACGCTCTTAGATTGTGTTTATCTTATTAACGCTATTTCGGTGTGTGAAAGCGACGCTTTATTGCTACTAGCTACTAGCAGTACGTAACGTATTATAATTGACAGACAGTAATTGCAGAATACCAAAGACTGTACAGAAACAACTGTAAACTAATTTTTAAATGATTCAGCATGGCACCTACTGTTTTAGAAATAGACCAAATGGCATGCGAGCGCCTGTAAACGCTCTGGCGAACGATCTGGGACGTTTTGGTATCATTTCGATAGTAGAAACGCTCTTAGATTTTGTTTATTTTATTAACGCTGTTTCGATGTGTGAACACGACGCTTTAATGACATCATATTGCTACTAGCAGTACGTAATGTATTATACTTGATAGACAGTAATTGCAGAATGCTAAACACTGTTCCGAAACAACTGTAAACTAATTTTTAAATGCTTCAGCATGGCACATATTGTTTTAGAAGTAGATAAAATGGCATGCGAGCGCCAGTAAACGCTCTGGCGAACGATCTGGGACGTTTTGGTATCATTTCGTAAGTAGAAACGCTCTTAGATTTTGTTTATTTTATTAACGCTATTTCGGTGTGTGCACACGACGCTTTAATGACATCAGATTGCAACTAGCAGTACGTAACGTATTATAATTGATAGACTGTAATTGCAGAATGTTAACGACTGTACAGAAACAGCTGTAAACTAATTTTTAATAGCTTCAGCAATACACCTATTGCTTTTGAAGTAGACAAAATGGCATGCGAACGCCTGTAAACGTTCTGGCGAATGATTTGGGACGTTTTGGTATCATTTCGTAAGTAGAAACGCTCTTAGATTTTGTTTATTTTATTAACGCTATTTCGGTGTGTGGATGCGACGCTTTAATGACATCATATTGCTACTAGCAGTACGTATTGTATTATACTTGATAGATAGTAATTGCAGAATGCTAAACACTGTTCCGAAACAACTGTAAACTAATTTTTAAATGCTTCAGCATGGCACATATTGTTTTAGAAGTAGATAAAATGGCATGCGAGCGCCAGTAAACGCTCTGGCGAACGATCTGGGACGTTTTGGTATCATTTCGTAAGTAGAAACGCTCTTAGATTTTGTTTATTTTATTAACGCTATTTCGGTGTGTGCACACGACGCTTTAATGACATCAGATTGCAACTAGCAGTACGTAACGTATTATAATTGATAGACTGTAATTGCAGAATGTTAACGACTGTACAGAAACAGCTGTAAACTAATTTTTAATAGCTTCAGCAATACACCTATTGCTTTTGAAGTAGACAAAATGGCATGCGAACGCCTGTAAACGTTCTGGCGAATGATTTGGGACGTTTTGGTATCATTTCGTAAGTAGAAACGCTCTTAGATTTTGTTTATTTTATTAACGCTATTTCGGTGTGTGGATGCGACGCTTTAATGACATCATATTGCTACTAGCAGTACGTATTGTATTATACTTGATAGACAGTAATTGCAGAATGCTAAACACTGTTCCGAAACAACTGTAAACTAATTTTTAAATGCTTCAGCATGGCACATATTGTTTTAGAAGTAGATAAAATGGCATGCGAGCGCCAGTAAACGCTCTGGCGAACGATCTGGGACGTTTTGGTATCATTTCGTAAGTAGAAACGCTCTTAGATTTTGTTTATTTTATTAACGCTATTTCGGTGTGTGCACACGACGCTTTAATGACATCAGATTGCAACTAGCAGTACGTAACGTATTATAATTGATAGACTGTAATTGCAGAATGTTAACGACTGTACAGAAACAGCTGTAAACTAATTTTAATAGCTTCAGCAATACACCTGTTGCTTTTGAAGTAGACAAAATGGCATGCGAACGCCTGTAAACGTTCTGGCGAATGATTTGGGACGTTTTGGTATCATTTCGTAAGTAGAAACGCTCTTAGATTTTGTTTATTTTATTAACGCTATTTCGGTGTGTGGATGCGACGCTTTAATGACATCATATTGCTACTAGCAGTACGTATTGTATTATACTTGATAGATAGTAATTGCAGAATGCTAAACACTGTTCCGAAACAACTGTAAACTAATTTTTAAATGCTTCAGCATGGCACATATTGTTTTAGAAGTAGATAAAATGGCATGCGAGCGCCAGTAAACGCTCTGGCGAACGATCTGGGACGTTTTGGTATCATTTCGTAAGTAGAAACGCTCTTAGATTTTGTTTATTTTATTAACGCTATTTCGGTGTGTGCACACGACGCTTTAATGACATCAGATTGCAACTAGCAGTACGTAACGTATTATAATTGATAGACTGTAATTGCAGAATGTTAACGACTGTACAGAAACAGCTGTAAACTAATTTTTAATAGCTTCAGCAATACACCTATTGCTTTTGAAGTAGACAAAATGGCATGCGAACGCCTGTAAACGTTCTGGCGAATGATTTGGGACGTTTTGGTATCATTTCGTAAGTAGAAACGCTCTTAGATTTTGTTTATTTTATTAACGCTATTTCGGTGTGTGGATGCGACGCTTTAATGACATCATATTGCTACTAGCAGTACGTATTGTATTATACTTGATAGACAGTAATTGCAGAATGCTAAACACTGTTCCGAAACAACTGTAAACTAATTTTTAAATGCTTCAGCATGGCACATATTGTTTTAGAAGTAGATAAAATGGCATGCGAGCGCCAGTAAACGCTCTGGCGAACGATCTGGGACGTTTTGGTATCATTTCGTAAGTAGAAACGCTCTTAGATTTTGTTTATTTTATTAACGCTATTTCGGTGTGTGCACACGACGCTTTAATGACATCAGATTGCAACTAGCAGTACGTAACGTATTATAATTGATAGACTGTAATTGCAGAATGTTAACGACTGTACAGAAACAGCTGTAAACTAATTTTTAATAGCTTCAGCAATACACCTATTGCTTTTGAAGTAGACAAAATGGCATGCGAACGCCTGTAAACGTTCTGGCGAATGATTTGGGACGTTTTGGTATCATTTCGTAAGTAGAAACGCTCTTAGATTTTGTTTATTTTATTAACGCTATTTCGGTGTGTGGATGCGACGCTTTAATGACATCATATTGCTACTAGCAGTACGTATTGTATTATACTTGATAGATAGTAATTGCAGAATGCTAAACACTGTTCCGAAACAACTGTAAACTAATTTTTAAATGCTTCAGCATGGCACATATTGTTTTAGAAGTAGATAAAATGGCATGCGAGCGCCAGTAAACGCTCTGGCGAACGATCTGGGACGTTTTGGTATCATTTCGTAAGTAGAAACGCTCTTAGATTTTGTTTATTTTATTAACGCTATTTCGGTGTGTGCACACGACGCTTTAATGACATCAGATTGCAACTAGCAGTACGTAACGTATTATAATTGATAGACTGTAATTGCAGAATGTTAACGACTGTACAGAAACAGCTGTAAACTAATTTTTAATAGCTTCAGCAATACACCTATTGCTTTTGAAGTAGACAAAATGGCATGCGAACGCCTGTAAACGTTCTGGCGAATGATTTGGGACGTTTTGGTATCATTTCGTAAGTAGAAACGCTCTTAGATTTTGTTTATTTTATTAACGCTATTTCGGTGTGTGGATGCGACGCTTTAATGACATCATATTGCTACTAGCAGTACGTATTGTATTATACTTGATAGACAGTAATTGCAGAATGCTAAACACTGTTCCGAAACAACTGTAAACTAATTTTTAAATGCTTCAGCATGGCACATATTGTTTTAGAAGTAGATAAAATGGCATGCGAGCGCCAGTAAACGCTCTGGCGAACGATCTGGGACGTTTTGGTATCATTTCGTAAGTAGAAACGCTCTTAGATTTTGTTTATTTTATTAACGCTATTTCGGTGTGTGCACACGACGCTTTAATGACATCAGATTGCAACTAGCAGTACGTAACGTATTATAATTGATAGACTGTAATTGCAGAATGTTAACGACTGTACAGAAACAGCTGTAAACTAATTTTTAATAGCTTCAGCAATACACCTATTGCTTTTGAAGTAGACAAAATGGCATGCGAACGCCTGTAAACGTTCTGGCGAATGATTTGGGACGTTTTGGTATCATTTCGTAAGTAGAAACGCTCTTAGATTTTGTTTATTTTATTAACGCTATTTCGGTGTGTGGATGCGACGCTTTAATGACATCATATTGCTACTAGCAGTACGTATTGTATTATACTTGATAGATAGTAATTGCAGAATGCTAAACACTGTTCCGAAACAACTGTAAACTAATTTTTAAATGCTTCAGCATGGCACATATTGTTTTAGAAGTAGATAAAATGGCATGCGAGCGCCAGTAAACGCTCTGGCGAACGATCTGGGACGTTTTGGTATCATTTCGTAAGTAGAAACGCTCTTAGATTTTGTTTATTTTATTAACGCTATTTCGGTGTGTGCACACGACGCTTTAATGACATCAGATTGCAACTAGCAGTACGTAACGTATTATAATTGATAGACTGTAATTGCAGAATGTTAACGACTGTACAGAAACAGCTGTAAACTAATTTTTAATAGCTTCAGCAATACACCTATTGCTTTTGAAGTAGACAAAATGGCATGCGAACGCCTGTAAACGTTCTGGCGAATGATTTGGGACGTTTTGATATCATTTCGATAGTAGAAACGCTCTTAGATTTTGTTTATTTTATTAACGCTATTTCGGTGTGTGGATGCGACGCTTTAATGACATCATATTGCTACTAGCAGTACGTATTGTATTATACTTGATAGACAGTAATTGCAGAATGCTAAACACTGTTCCGAAACAACTGTAAACTAATTTTTAAATGCTTCAGCATGGCACATATTGTTTTAGAAGTAGATAAAATGGCATGCGAGCGCCAGTAAACGCTCTGGCGAACGATCTGGGACGTTTTGGTATCATTTCGTAAGTAGAAACGCTCTTAGATTTTGTTTATTTTATTAACGCTATTTCGGTGTGTGCACACGACGCTTTAATGACATCAGATTGAACTAGCAGTACGTAACGTATTATAATTGATAGACTGTAATTGCAGAATGTTAACGACTGTACAGAAACAGCTGTAAACTAATTTTTAATAGCTTCAGCAATACACCTATTGCTTTTGAAGTAGACAAAATGGCATGCGAACGCCTGTAAACGTTCTGGCGAATGATTTGGGACGTTTTGGTATCATTTCGATAGTAGAAACGCTCTTAGATTTTGTTTATTTTATTAACGCTATTTCGGTGTGTGGATGCGACGCTTTAATGACATCATATTGCTACTAGCAGTACGTATTGTATTATACTTGATAGATAGTAATTGCAGAATGCTAAACACTGTTCAGAAATAACTGTAAACTTATTTTTAAATGCTTCAGCATGGCACCTATTGTTTTAGAAGTAGATAAAATGGCATGCGAGCGCCAGTAAACGCTCTGGCGAACGATCTGGGACGTTTTAGTATCATTTCGTAAGTAGAAACGCTCTTAGATTTTGTTTATTTTATTAACGCTATTTCGGTGTGTGCACACGACGCTTTAATGACATCAGATTGCAACTAGCAGTACGTAACGTATTATAATTGATAGACTGTAATTGCAGAATGTTAACGACTGTACAGAAACAGCTGTAAACTAATTTTTAATAGCTTCAGCATTACACCTATTGCTTTTGAAGTAGACAAAATGGCATGCGAACGCCTGTAAACGTTCTGGCGAATGATTTGGGACGTTTTGGTATCATTTCGTAAGTAGAAACGCTCTTAGATTTTGTTTATTTTATTAACGCTATTTCGGTGTGTGAACACGACGCTTTAATGACATCAGATTGCTACTGGCAGTACGTAACGTATTATAATCGATAGTCTGTAATTGCAGAATGTTAAACACTGTTCAGAAACAGCTGTAAACTAATTTTTAAATGCTTCAGCATGGCCCTTATTGTTTTAGAAGTAGATAAAATGGCATGCGAGCGCCTGTAAACGCTCTGGGGAACGATCTGGGACGTACTGGTATCATTTCGTAAATAGAAACGCTCTTAGATTTTATTTACGCTATTTCGGTGTGTGAACACGACGCTTTAATGACATTATATTGCTACTAGCAGTACGTATTGATAGACAGTAATTGCAGAATGCTAAATACTGTTCAGAAACAGCTGTAAACTAATTTTTAATAGCTTCAGCATGACACCTATTGTTTTGGAAGTAGACCAAATGGCATGCAAACGCCTGTAAACGTTCTGGCGAATGATTTGGGACGTTTTGGTATCATTTCGATAGTAGAAACGCTCTTAGATTTTGTTTATTTTATTAACGCTATTTCGGTGTGTGAACACGACGCTTTAATGACATCAGATTGCTACTAGCAGTACGTAACGTATTATAATTGATAGACTGTAATTGCAGAATGTTAACGACTGTACAGAAACAGCTGTAAACTAATTTTTAATACCTTCAGCATGACACCTATTGTTTTTGGAAGTAGACAAAATGGCATGCGAGAGCCTGTAATAGTTCTGGGGAACAATCTGGGACGTTTTGATATCATTTCGATAGTAGAAACGCTCTTAGATTGTGTTTATCTTATTAACGCTATTTCGGTGTGTGAACGCGACGCTTTATTGCTACTAGCTACTAGCAGTACGTAACGTATTATAATTGACAGACAGTAATTGCAGAATACCAAAGACTGTACAGAAACAACTGTAAACTAATTTTTAAATGATTCAGCATGGCACCTACTGTTTTAGAAATAGACCAAATGGCATGCGAGCGCCTGTAAACGCTCTGGCGAACGATCTGGGACGTTTTAGTATCATTTCGATAGTAGAAACGCTCTTAGATTTTGTTTATTTTATTAACGCTGTTTCGGTGTGTGAACGCGACGCTTTAATGACATCATATTGCTACTAGCAGTACGTAATGTATTATACTTGATAGACAGTAATTGCAGAATGCTAAACACTGTTCAGAAACAGCTGTAAACTAATGTTTAAATGCTTCAGAATGGCAGCTATTCTTTTAGAAGTAGATAAAATGGCATGCAAGCGCCTGTAAATGCTCTGGCGAACGATCTGGGACGTTTTGGTATCATTTCGTAAGTAGAAACGCTCTTAGATTTCGTTTATTTTATTAACGCTATTTCGGTGTGCGCACACGACGCTTTAATGATATCAGATTGCTACTAGCAGTACGTAACGTATTATAATTGATAGACTGTAATTGCAGAATGTTAAAGACTGTACAGAAACAGCTGTAAACTAATTTTTAATAGCTTCAGCATGACACCTATTGTTTTTGAAGTAGACAAAATGGCATGCGAACGCCTGTAAACGTTCTGGCGAATGATTTGGGACGTTTTGGTATCCTTTCGATAGTAGAAACGCTCTTAGATTTTGTTTATTTTATTTACACTATTTCGCTGTTTGAACGCGACGCTTGAATGGCATCAGATTACAACTAGCAGTACGTAACGTATTATAATTGATAGACAGTAATTGCAGAATGCTTAATACTGTACAGAAACAACTTTAAACTATTTTTTAAATGCTTCATTATGTCACCTATTGTTTTAGAAGTAGACAAAATGGCATGCGAGCGCCTGTAAAAGTTCTGGGGAAGAATCTGGGACGTTTTGATATCATTTCGATAGTAGAAACGCTCTTAGATTTTGTTTATTTTATTAACGCTATTTCGGTGTGTGGATGCGACGCTTTAATGACATCATATTGCTACTAGCAGTACGTATTGTATTATACTTGATAGACAGTAATTGCAGAATGCTAAACACTGTTCCGAAACAACTGTAAACTAATTTTTAAATGCTTCAGCATGGCACATATTGTTTTAGAAGTAGATAAAATGGCATGCGAGCGCCAGTAAACGCTCTGGCGAACGATCTGGGACGTTTTGGTATCATTTCGTAAGTAGAAACGCTCTTAGATTTTGTTTATTTTATTAACGCTATTTCGGTGTGTGCACACGACGCTTTAATGACATCAGATTGCAACTAGCAGTACGTAACGTATTATAATTGATAGACTGTAATTGCAGAATGTTAAGGACTGTACAGAAACAGCTGTAAACTAATTTTTAATAGCTTCAGCAATACACCTATTGCTTTTGAAGTAGACAAAATGGCATGCGAACGCCTGTAAACGTTCTGGCGAATAATTTGGGACGTTTTGGTATCATTTCGTAAGTAGAAACGCTCTTAGATTTTGTTTATTTTATTAACGCTATTTCGGTGTGTGAACACGACGCTTTAATGACATCAGATTGCTACTGGCAGTACGTAACGTATTATAATTGATAGTCTGTAATAGCAGAATGTTAAACACTGTTCAGAAACAGCTGTAAACTAATTTTTAAATGCTTCAGCATGGCACCTATTGTTTTAGAAGTAGATAAAATGGCATGCGAGAGCCAGTAAACGCTCTGGGGAACGATCTGGGACGTACTGGTATCATTTCGTAAGTAGAAACGCTCTTAGATTTTATTTATTTTATTAACGCTATTTCGGTGTGTGAACACGACGCTTTAATGACATCATATTGCTACTAGCAGTACGTATTGATAGACAGTAATTGCAGAATGCTAAATACTGTTCAGAAACAGCTGTAAACTAATTTTTAATAGCTTCAGCATGACACCTATTGTTTTGGAAGTAGACAAAATGGCATGCGAACGCCTGTAAACGTTCTGGCGAATGATTTGGGACGTTTTGGTATCATTTCGATAGTAGAAACGCTCTTAGATTTTGTTTATTTTATTAACGCTGTTTCGGTGCGTGAACGCGACGCTTTAATGACATCAGATTGATACTAGCAGTACGTAATGTATTATACTTGATAGACAGTAATTGCAGAATGCTAAACACTGTTCAGAAACAGCTGTAAACTAATTTTTAAATGCTTCAGCATGGGACCTATTGTTTTAGAAGTGAATAAAATGGCATGCGAGCGCCTGTAAACAGGCAAACGATCTGGGACGTTTTGGTATCATTTCGTAAGTAGAAACGCTCTTAGATATTGTTTATTTTATTAACGCTATTTCGGTGTGTGAACACGACGCTTTAATGACATCAGTTTGCTACTAGCAGTACGTAACGTATTATAATTGATAGACTGTAATTGCAGAATGTTAACGACTGTACAGAAACAGCTGTAAACTAATTTTTAATACCTTCAGCATGACACCTATTGTTTTTGGAAGTAGACAAAATGGCATGCGAGCGCCTGTAATAGTTCTGGGGAACAATCTGGGACGTTTTGATATCATTTCGATAGTAGAAACGCTCTTAGATTGTGTTTATCTTATTAAGCTATTTCGGCGTGTAAACGCGACGCTTTATTGCTACTAGCTACTAGCAGTACGTAACGTATTATAATTGACAGACAGTAATTGCAGAATACCAAAGACTGTACAGAAACAACTGTAAACTAATTTTTAAATGATGCAGCATGGCACCTACTGTTTTAAAAATAGACCAAATGGCATGCGAGCGCCTGTAAACGCTCTGGCGAACGATCTGGGACGTTTTAGTATCATTTCGATAGTAGAAACGCTCTTAGATTTTGTTTATTTTATTAACGCTGTTTCGGTGTGTGAACGCGACGCTTTAATGACATCATATTGCTACTAGCAGTACGTAATGTATTATACTTGATAGACAGTAATTGCAGAATGCTAAACACTGTTCAGAAACAGCTGTAAACTAATGTTTAAATGCTTCAGAATGGCAGCTATTCTTTTAGAAGTAGATAAAATGGCATGCAAGCGCCTGTAAATGCTCTGGCGAACGATCTGGGACGTTTTGGTATCATTTCGTAAGTAGAAACGCTCTTAGATTTCGTTTATTTTATTAACGCTATTTCGGTGTGCGCACACGACGCTTTAATGATATCAGATTGCTACTAGCAGTATGTAACGTATTATAATTGATAGACTGTAATTGCAGAATGTTAAAGACTGTACAGAAACAGCTGTAAACTAATTTTTAATAGCTTCAGCATGACACCTATTGTTTTTGAAGTAGACAAAATGGCATGCGAACGCCTGTAAACGTTCTGGCGAATGATTTGGGACGTTTTGGTATCCTTTCGATAGTAGAAACGGTCTTAGATTTTGTTTATTTTATTTACACTATTTCGCTGTTTGAACGCGACGCTTGAATGGCATCAGATTACAACTAGCAGTACGTAACGTATTATAATTGATAGACAGTAATTGCAGAATGCTTAATACTGTACAGAAACAACTTTAAACTATTTTTTAAATGCTTCATTATGTCACCTATTGTTTTAGAAGTAGACAAAATGGCATGCGAGCGCCTGTAAAAGTTCTGGGGAAGAATCTGGGACGTTTTGATATCATTTCGATAGTAGAAACGCTCTTAGATTTTGTTTATTTTATTAACGCTATTTCGGTGTGTGCATGCGACGCTTTAATGACATCATATTGCTACTAGCAGTACGTATTGTATTATACTTGATAGACAGCAATTGCAGAATGCTAAACACTGTTCAGAAACAGCTGTAAACTAATTTTTAAATGCTTCAGCATGGCACCTATTGTTTTAGAAGTGAATAAAATGGCATGCGAGCGCCTGTAAACAGGCAAACGATCTGGGACGTTTTGGTATCATTTCGTAAGTAGAAACGCTCTTAGATATTGTTTATTTTATTAACGCTATTTCGGTGTGTGAACACGACGCTTTAATGACATCAGATTGCTACTAGCAGTACGTAACGTATTATAATTGATAGACTGTAATTGCAGAATGTTAACGACTGTACAGAAACAGCTGTAAACTAATTTTTAATACCTTCAGCATGACACCTATTGTTTTTGGAAGTAGACAAAATGGCATGCGAGCGCCTGTAATAGTTCTGGGGAACAATCTGGGACGTTTTGATATCATTTCGATAGTAGAAACGCTCTTAGATTGTGTTTATCTTATTAACGCTATTTCGGTGTGTGAAAGCGACGCTTTATTGCTACTAGCTACTAGCAGTACGTAACGTATTATAATTGACAGACAGTAATTGCAGAATACCAAAGACTGTACAGAAACAACTGTAAACTAATTTTTAAATGATTCAGCATGGCACCTACTGTTTTAGAAATAGACCAAATGGCATGCGAGCGCCTGTAAACGCTCTGGCGAACGATCTGGGACGTTTTGGTATCATTTCGATAGTAGAAACGCTCTTAGATTTTGTTTATTTTATTAACGCTGTTTCGATGTGTGAACACGACGCTTTAATGACATCATATTGCTACTAGCAGTACGTAATGTATTATACTTGATAGACAGTAATTGCAGAATGCTAAACACTGTTCAGAAACAGCAGTAAACTAATGTTTAAATGCTTCAGAATGGCAGCTATTCTTTTAGAAGTAGATAAAATGGCATGCAAGCGCCTGTAAATGCTCTGGCGAACGATCTGGGACGTTTTGGTATCATTTCGTAAGTAGAAACGCTCTTAGATTTCGTTTATTTTATTAACGCTATTTCGGTGTGCGCACACGACGCTTTAATAATATCAGATTGCTACTAGCAGTACGTAACGTATTATAATTGATAGACTGTAATTGCAGAATGTTAAAGACTGTACAGAAACAGCTGTAAACTAATTTTTAATAGCTTCAGCATGACACCTATTGTTTTTGAAGTAGACAAAATGGCATGCGAACGCCTGTAAACGTTCTGGCGAATGATTTGGGACGTTTTGTTATCCTTTCGATAGTAGAAACGCTCTTAGATTTTGTTTATTTTATTTACACTATTTCGCTGTTTGAACGCGACGCTTGAATGGCATCAGATTACAACTAGCAGTACGTAACGTATTATAAATGATAGACAGTAATTGCAGAATGCTTAATACTGTACAGAAACAACTTTAAACTATTTTTTAAATGCTTCATTATGTCACCTATTGTTTTAGAAGTAGACAAAATGGCATGCGAGCGCCTGTAAAAGTTCTGGGGAAGAATCTGGGACGTTTTGATATCATTTCGATAGTAGAAACGCTCTTAGATTTTGTTTATTTTATTAACGCTATTTCGGTGTGTGAACGCGACGCTTTATTGCTACTAGCTACTAGCAGTACGTAACGTATTATAATTGACAGACAGTAATTGCAGAATGCCAAAGACTGTACAGAAACAACTGTAAACTAATTTTGAAATGATTCAGCATGGCACCTACTGTTTTAGAAATAGACCAAATGGCATGCGAGCGCCTGTAAACTCTGTAAACATGTGCGCTCGAATTGTATAGACGTACTTCGTTCTGCTGCGTGATAATTCCCGTTATTTATTCTTAATAATATTGTGTAAAATGGGTGGAGGCTGTGCCGATCGCTTTACTCGTTCTACATCTACCGACAAAGATGAATCATTCCTCCAAAAAATGGTGGAAAAAATATTATCCAACGATTCGCTTATTGAAAAACTTGTAACGTCCATCGTTGCAAGAGTTGACGAACACTATGCTAAGAAGTTTAAAGAACTCGAAGAAAAACTAGCTAAAACCGAAAAAAAGTTAGAAGCCGCCGAAAATGCGATCGAAGTAGCTGAGCAGTATTCCAGGAGGAATAATTTACGATTTTTTGGGATCCCTGAAAATGAAACC
Source organism: Agriotes lineatus (assembly GCA_940337035.1). Taxonomy (NCBI): domain Eukaryota; kingdom Metazoa; phylum Arthropoda; class Insecta; order Coleoptera; family Elateridae; genus Agriotes; species Agriotes lineatus. The sequence goes on from CALNHX010008155.1 coordinate 38,025, forward strand.
GAAAATACGGACCAAATAATTGTCGACATATGCCGTGATAAACTGAAAGTCGATATATCAACAACAGACATTGACTGCAGTCATCGATTAGGATATAAGGTTGGTGATTGCAAACCCGTAATAGTGAAGTTTTGTCGGCGTACCGTAAAAACTGAAATATTCCGTGCTAAAAGAAGATTGAAGGGGACAAAAATTATCGTTAGAGAAGATCTCACCCACAAACGAATGTTGGTCGTTAAGGAAGCAATTTCTAAATATGGTAATGCTAATGTTTTTACCAACAATGGGAATATATTTGTTAAGGTTAAAAATAAAATTCAAAAAGTCACCGCTTTAGACGATCTAAAATTATTATAATGTATTTTAATGTTGCAGTAGAATGACAAGTTTGTTTATTTTGTGTTCGTTTATTGGTCTTATATTTACTTTTACTAGTTACACTCGCGTAATTGGAGCACTACTGACCTAATTATCAATTAAGTTTTAAGTATTATTGTTTTTTTGTGTGTGATGTGCTGCTATCTACACAAATATATTTTTTAGTTGCTTATTATTTTTCTATTAAGTTAAAAAAACTTGCAAATATCAATGGTTTATAAAAATATTAGAATTGCACATGTTAATGTCAGGTCTTTGTTGCCTAAAATAACAGAGGTAAAAACTTTTATACTGCAAAATAAAATAGACATTCTAACTATTTCTGAAACATGGTTAAACGCAAATATTTCCAATTTAGATACAAATATTGAGGGTTATGTTTTTATTCGGAATGATCGTTGTGGACGTGGAGGAGGTGTTGGTATTTACATACAAAAGTACATTAATTTTTCGCGTATTGATGTTGGTCGTGTAACTTTTGAGCAAATTTGGATATCTGTAAATTTTTCAAAAACAAAATTCATTATCGGTACTCTTTATAATCCTAATCAAAAAGACTACAAATTATTTCTTGACGAATTTGAAAATTCTATTATTGCTTGCATGTCTTATTCTGAACATATAATCTGTTTAGGTGATTTTAATATAGATTTTTTAAAACCGCACCACACCTCTACAGCATACATGCAAAATTTACTCGAATCTCTTGGTTTTAATCAAATTATTAATCAACCTACAAGGGTATCAAACAATTCTGCTTCGCTTATCGATATAATAATTGTATCTGATAATTCATTAGTTGTTGATAGCGGTGTAATTGATTGTCATCTAGCTGACCATGATCTTGTGTTTTGTGATATTAAAATCGATGTACCTGCCCAAATTGCATCAAAAATAACGTTTCGTAATTTCAAAAAAATTAATCTTGACTTATTTCAGGCTGACCTTAACGCTATGCCTTTTCATTACATATTTCGATCACCTGACGTTAACGAAAAATTGCGATTATTTAATGAAATGATTTTGCAGTTGTTTGATAAACATGCTCCTCTTAAAACCTGTAACTTCACTAAATCATATGCCCCCTGGATAACTGACAACTTAAAATACCTTATGTCGTTAAGAGATAAGGCTAAAGCCAGATTTCGAAAAACTAAATTACTTCAGCACTGGGAGTACTATAAATCTTTGCGAAATTTATCTACCCTCTCATTAAAGAATGAAAAGAAAGCATATTTTAATTTTGCATCATCTAATCGTGATAGCACCGCTTTATGGAAACATTTAAATATTCTCGGCCTTAGCAGAGAAAAACATACCGTTATACCAGAAAATCTGAAGGATCTTAACATGATCAACGATTACTTTGTAAATGGTATTCTCACTGTTAATAATAATGGACAGACAGTCCCTCTCGACATTTATAAAGAGACCACCTACAAAAATTTAAATTTAACCTTTTCTCCGGTTGATACCACAACTGTATTCCAAATTATGAATAAAATCAAATCAAATGCATTTGGTAATGATAATATTAATATAACTATGTTAAAGCTGTGTTGTCCGGTTATAATTCCCTACGTCACCCATATTATTAACTCTTGTATTATTAGCAATATTTTCCCCCAGTGTTGGAAACATGCAATTGTCATGCCACTTCCTAAAAATAAGCAACCGACCAAAATTAATGACCTACGTCCCATTAGTCTTCTTCCGACGTTGTCCAAACTATTTGAAAAAGTTATTCACTTTCAACTTAACACTTTCATTAATAATAATAATGTTTTACCTCCGGTGCAATCTGGTTTTCGATCTGGCTATAGCTGTACTACTGCTTTGCTAAAAGTAACTGACGATATTTTAGGTGCCACTGACGAGGGCAAGGTCACTGCACTTGTGTTGTTAGATTATAGCAAGGCATTTGACACAGTGAATCACGACACTCTTATCATGATTCTAAAATACCTGGGGGTTGGTCACGCTGCTACCTCTTTAATCGCAAGCTATCTTTGTAATCGAACACAATCTGTCAGTTTGGACAATAATATGTCTAGTTCACTATCAGTGAGTCAAGGAGTTCCACAGGGATCAATTCTGGGCCCCTTGTTGTTTTCAATATATACATCTGTGTTTATGCAACATGTTAAATTCTCAAAAATTCATATCTATGCGGATGATACTCAATTATACCATTCATTTAAAGCAGCAAACTGGAGGAATGCTGTTGATGAAATAAATTTGGATCTGCAGTATATCTATGATGTTTCCGTTAAACACTCACTTAAGATAAACCCCGACAAATCTGCCGCGTTACTGTTCGGTAATAAAAATATATGCCATAATTTAGTTAATATTGCTAACATTAATATTAATAATGTTAAAATTCCTTTCGTGACTAAAGCCAAAAGTCTAGGTTTAACGCTAGACAATACTTTCCGTTATAGAGATCAAATATCCAAATATATTTTTCAGAGTTACCAACATCTTAGAAAGCTCTATCCTCATAGGTCATATTTAAACTGCGAAACTAAAAAAAAATTGTGCGAAGCTTTTGTTCTTTCGCAATTCAATTATTGTGTTCCTGTGTATCACTCAGCATTAGACGCCATTACCACCCATAGAATCCAAAAGATTCAAAATGCTTGCTTGAGATTTATATACGGCATTAGAAAATATGAGCGTATATCTTACAAGCTAGCTGATGCAGGTTGGCTGACAATGCAAAATCGTAGAATACTGCAGTCCCAATGTCTCTTTCATCAAATTTTATCAAACAAGAAACCTCCTTATTTATACAATAAGATTACCTTTAGAACTGATGTTCATAATATTTCTACTAGATTTAGAGGCCAAATTTCACCACCTCTCCATAAAACAACCTTATTCGAGCGGTCATTCTCGTTTCAGATATATGCAATGTATAACAGTTTACCTTTTAATCTTAAAGTCTACAGTTCTAAAATATTTAAATCAAAATTGTATTTAGACCTTTTGCAAAAACAATAACTTGTTTACCGAACTGTCCACAAGTTAATGCCATATTTTGTTTGTTTGTTTGGATAGCAGTACATCTTTTCAGCGTTAAATATTTTTTTGTTTCACCGTCACAGGATATCTTTAGTTTTTATAAGGTTTGTTTTAGGGTTAGGAATTCATTCTGTGTCATTTTGTTCTTTTTTTTCTCAAGGTTTAGATGGTAGAACAGGAGTAGGGTTAACCAAAACTGAATCTCGCCTTGTGGTTGATGTGCTTTTGCAATAGATTAGTTCTTTTTTTTGTGTACTCATGTGTATTTGCTTCTTGTATGAGCGCATCAATAAAGTTTATTATTATTATTATTATTATTATTAAATGTGCATCGAAGATTAATGAAGATCTGAGACGCAAGATTTTTGAACAATATTGGCTACTTGGAGATGTAACTAGACAACGTGATTTTATTTCCAAGTGTCTTCAAGTTATTAAGCCAACATATCGGTATACTAAAAATGAAATTGGACGACGACATAACAATGCATTTTATTTCGAAATCGATGATGAACCAATTAGTGTATGTAAGACCTTCTTCAAGTCAACCCTAGATATAAATGATAGACCTATTCGAACACTTATTGCAAAAAAAGAAGCAGGATTTGTTGCCGAAGATTTTAGAGGAAAACATAACAATCACCACCAGGTTGATTCTGAGATAAAAGACGGCGTTCGTCGGCACATAGAATCGATACCACGAATTGAAAGCCACTACCTTCGCCAACAAACAACTAGAGAATTTATCGAGGGAAGCAAAACCTTATCTGGTTTATACACCGATTATAAAAATGACTGTGTCAAAAACAATTTGCCTTTCGCAAACTTGGCAATGTACTCCCGTATCTTCAATACCGAATTTAATATTTCATTCTTCACCCCGAAGAAAGATCAATGCGAGACTTGTGCAGTATATTGCAATACTGAGGGCGAAGAAAATTCCGCCTTGCAGGAGCAATACAATCTGCATCAAGAAGAAAAGAAGGTATCCCGAAGGGAAAAAGAGACTGATAAAAATAGAGTAAGCGAGATTTTCAAAGTTGCATGTTACGATCTACAAGCCGTTTTTCCCTGCCCGAAAGGTGGAAACGTCCACCTTTTACTATTCATCAAACCTAATTAATTTTAACTTCACGGTTTGTGAATTAAATTCTGATCGAGTTGAGTGTTTCGTATGGCGCGAGGGCCAAGGAAATCGCGGAGCCAACGAGATTGGCAGCTGCGTTTATAAGTATCTAGAAGAAACTGCAAATTCAATCAACTCAGATGATTTAGAAATTATACTGTACTCTGATAATTGCTGTGGGCAGCAAAAGAACGTACCTATATAAATTATTTATATTAATTTATTTATTTCCATGCTTTATGTTATCTGTTACAGATTTATGTTTACGATGTGCATGTACGCTGTTGCACATTTAAAAATAAAATCTATCTCTCATAAATTTCTGATCAAAGGCCACACGCAGAACGAAGGAGACAACGTTCATTCTGTAATTGAAAAATCGACTAAAAGGGCACTGAAATCAGGTCCAACCTTTGTACCATCGCAATTTGTTACGTTAATTCAAACAGCAAAGAAAAAGGGAAGGCCTTACCATGTTACAGAAATGACGTTTGATGACTTCTTTGACTTGAAAAAATTATGCGACCAATATGGGAACAACGTATTTAAGTCTGCATCAAATGAAGCATTCAAGATTACTGATGTAAGAGTATTAAGGGTGGAGAAAGAAGATCCGAATACATTATTTTACAAAACCTCTTATTTGGATAAGGAATTTAAACAGTTTAAAATAAAGCAGACACGCAGAACAAGCTCAAGGGGTCCGATTACACTTCATTCCGCTTATACACAGGCCCCTTCTCTTCCTGAAAAGAAGAAATCGTCTCTAATGGATCTTGTTAATTCTCGTAACATTCCAAAATATTACTCCCAATTTTATAATTCGCTCCAATAATGACTGTGTTCTGTTAATAAAATAAATATTTCGCAATAATAATGTGAGTTCGTTATTGTACAATAAATAGTATTAATGTAAAAAAAGTCTTTACCTAGTTAATAGAAAAACGTCACAAATCAAAATAGGGTAGTAAAACCCAGAACTAGAGGGTGTGAAGTAGCATACTATAACAACTAATGTTGACTGCCATGTCCTGATAGTGTATTTAACTATTATATCCGTTTATTTTTACCTATTGCGCTTTAGTATCATAATACTGAATCATCAGTAACTAGCATTTTTTTCAAACGCATTTCCTGAGAAAGTACAAGTTTCAACATGTGTCACTTTTCTTGTGGGGGTGCGATATGTAACATCATTTTAAAATACATACCTGTCTTCAGCGCTTATACATTGTCGCAGGATTGTATTCTGTTTTGCGATTGTGGGTCCAACTAATTGCAATAAATTATTAAATGCTGTTGCATTCATTCGTAAATAGTTCTTATAACTACAGGAGTCAACGTCTTTTACCTCGTTTCTTAACATGGCTAGTACCCCACGGCCAAGGCCTTCATTTCGTTTTAATAACCAATGTTTGTACCATAGCTTCCTTCTACTTCTTTTTTTTGAATTTTTTTGCGTTAATACAGCTAACCCTGCTAGTGATAACAATGCTACTGATTTTTTCTTATTCATTTTTGAATTAAAAATAGCTTTTCGAACAGAAACCACAGATAAATAAATGTAAACAACTTGACATAACCTCAACTGAACGCACCTACAAAAGGACCCACGTAACCTAAAAGTTTAATCAAGCTCGGCGTATAGTGTGACAACCCTGCTTGAAACATGTTTCAAACTTTTTATTCGTGACGTCATTAAAACAGACTGACAGTCTAGTTTGTCAAACTAACTGATGGTGTGACATAAGCTTAACCTCAAATTAAGTACTTATACAATTCTTTTTGTATTCTTTTAGACGGTGTTAAATATAGATGGTAATAATGACGGCTCAGATATTGACCCTAGCTCTGCAAATGTATTGTCAGCCCCAGAACTGGAAGTTTCAACAGTAAGTAGATTTCATTATCAAAATAATTTCTTGGTTCCTTATTGCGTAATGCATTTTACAGTGAAAATTGTGTGTTTCAGGTAAGTACGTTCGAACGAAACGGATCAGGCCAAAAATGACGTATTTATAGAATTTCACAGTTCAGAATAGAGGGTAAGTGCTGATTTAAATATAGATCTAGCAGAGGACTCAGATGACTCGGTTAAAGACAAAGATTACCAATATGATCCCGATGACATTTCTTCAGATGATAATTCTGAAGAACCTGTAATAAGTGACATAGAATCTGACATAAAAAATGATGCAGATGTGGAAAGGTAGACCAAAAAAGGTAGGAAAAGAAGATACGCACAGCAGGATAGAAAAACAAGGAAAAATAATAGTAATGAAGTATATTGTTCTGCTAAAGGAAAACGTATGAATTCAAAACTTTTCATAGATTTTAAATGGTCGTGCATGAATAAATGTTATTCTAAAATATCTGTGGAGAACAGAAAACAGTTTTATCCGCAAACGTCACAAAAGTGACAACTTATTTGTCTTTATTGACAAGGTAAAAGTGTCACTTTATCTGCCTAAGCAGATAAAATAGCGACTTTTGCGTACTTTATCTGCCTAAGCACACAAAATCGTTGCCGTCTTTCTTTCTATGTTTGTTCGCTATCTCCTCCGAAGATACTGGACCGATTAAATTGTATCATGGCTTAAAATTTTGCTAATTTTTAGGCTTAAATCGTAGGCCGGTTTTTATTTTCAAAAAGAGTACGAAAAAGTTTTAATTTAAACCTTTAAGCAGCAGATCCGAGCATCTGTCGCCGTGGTTTATGGTGTGACAGCTGCTGTGGCCGTGTGCTATTAGCTCGGGTGATTCAGTATGTTCATATATCATTACAGTAGCGCGTTATTTGAACAAGAGCGGTTAGCGCAGGGGTACGGTGTTCGCCTGTCACGCGGGTGGCCTGGGTTCGATTCCCGGCCGATGCATCCTTTATTATAAAATTTATATTAATGAAATTTACCTGAATACGTTTGCGGATAAAATAGTATATGTTATTCGGAGTAAAAGTGACTTTATGTGGCTTAGCTGAATTATTTGCCTCACTATCGTTCGGCTAAATAAACTTCAGCTTCGCCACATAAAGTATCACTTTTACTCCTAATAACATAATCTACTATTTTACACATTACTGGAGCTTAGCAGACTACAATGTTCAGACAACTTTTATATCCACATGTGTTAGAGAAGAAGCGGTAAAACGAAAAACAATTAAATAAGCCAATGAAGGAAAACGGAATTTTTCAAGAGTATATACTATAAACAAAATTTCAGTATGTAAAGATATTTTCATTAAAACTTTGGAAATATCTACAAAACGTGTTAACACTTCACTTCGAAAAGTAAGAAGCCTTTCAATACCTGACAAAAGAGGTGTGGCTGGAGATCATAATAAAATGTCAGACCAACAAAAACATGCTGTTATAAACCACATAAATAAATTTCCTAGGTACATATCACACTATTGTAGGGCAAATAAAGGCAACCAAGAATTTTTACCTATAGGAGTAACAGTTACTCTTATGTACAAATTATACAAAGATGAAAATATAAAACTGTGTCAGTCTGTCGGCCTACAGAAAGATTTTTCTAACGGAGTTCAATTTAAAAACAAAACTACCTAAAAAGGATACATGCAACAAGTGTGATTATTGCCAGGCGAAAATTCAAAACACTATAGGCATTGAAGAAAAGCAACTCCCCACTTCTGAGCATAATACTCACTTGGAAGAAGCAGAAATAGCTAGAAAGAAAATGAAAGAGGATTTGACATGCGCTGCCAAAAATAACACTATAGAAACTATAACTTTTGATATGGAAAAGACTCTTCTTCTTTCACGCCTCTCTACTAACATCATTTTCTATAAACGGCAATTATGGTTGTATAACTGTGGAGTTTATGCAGGAAAAGAAAACAATTCGGTTTTTAATATTTGGTTAGAAGGCCAAGCAGGTCGTGGTACACAGGAAGTTGGTTCATGTTTACGCAAATATATTAGAAGCTATGTAAATAATAGCGTTCGTTACCTGACCTTATGGAGCGATTCATGTGGAGGGCAGAACCGCAACAGAAAGATGATATTATTATTAAAGTGCATTCTTGAGGAAAGTAATTCCCTGCAAAGTATTAGGTTACGGTTTTTGGTATCAGGACATAGTTTCTTACCAAATGATAGCGACTTTGGGGATGTTGAATGTGCCCTTAAAAGACAGCAAAAGCTATTTTCTCCCGAAGATTACATTAAAATTATGGAAACCTGTAGGAGGAAGAATCCCACAATAGTTAACGTTATGGATAAAGAAGATTTCGTTACAACAAGGAGTATAGAAAACGACATAACAAATAGGAAGAAAGATACTAAATAATGAAAAGGTGAACAGGCTACACATGAAAGAAATCAAAATTATTAAGGAAAAACCATATAGCATTTTTATTAAAATGAAATACGATCAAACAGAAAATTATCAAGAAATAAACATAAGAAAATGTAAAGGAAAGCAAACGATATCAAAAGGGTATGTTTTTGGAAATAGATTGGACGTTCGATGGCCTGAAGGGAAGGCAGTGGCTCAAGCTAAGCTGGACGATATAAAATCCTACATGCATTTGATTCCAGCTTCTTTCTTAAGGGGTTCAAACTTTTAATTCGGAGTAGGGTTAGTCCGCTGCCACCAATGTAAAGTATTGCAACCCTTATGTTAGGGGCTGCAACCCTTATGGAGGTCTTAGGGGTAGTTTTCCCTCTTAGACCACAAGTTACGCTTCCTCGGAGGTTAACTCGATCGCTGAACCCTGCTCTTAATTTAGGGGTTGTAAAGCCTACTTTTAATAAAATAAAACGCCAAAGAATATTATAACACTATATTGGAAAACAATTATCAATTTTGCCCAATTACACTGGTTGTTCGCCCAAGCGGCTATAAGCTTAAGTTGCTACAGTTTCGTAAATATAATTGCTCAGAATTACGCTTAAAGTTTATGACATTAAAATTGTTTTGGAAGGAATAGAATAAATCTAGCGACGGCCCTTTGAGTTGGTTAATATAAAATACAACAATTAAGGCTGACCTTTCTCCTGTGCGGTGGTTACTTCCCCCCGATTTGGTTATTATTCAATTTAAGCGGCGCGACCGAAGTTTAGTTATGAATTTAAATTGAGTTCGGCTAAAATTGATTGGAGTCCTACGGTTCCCCTTTTGGCAACTGGATTTCCTTAAGGTTGGGCACTACACACTTAGTTTTAGATCGAAAAGATGTAATTTTGGTTTAGTTAGAATTGGCACCGAAAAATGGTTCGACGGGTTAATTTATTACTCGAAACCGGGACGTGAACTGCTCTCGCGGTTTGCGTTCCCTCCCAGGTAATTTTCTCTCGTGGAGGGCCGTATATTTCTCGGACTTCCCCGTTTTGTCCACTTGCATTTTGACTTGTACTTTGTGCACTCTGAGAATTGCGAATTTGACATATCCCACACGGGTTTGCGCTATGTGTCAAATCGGCATTCTCTGTTCTCAGAAATCTTTTACTTTGTGAGCACCGGATGTAATTGAATCGCTTTTCCTGACTACGACAAATGTAGCTTTCCGTTCTTGGTAAATGCACTTTCGCGTTCGCTATATTTGAAATTTACGCAGGGCCGGCTTTGACTTATTCTTTTCTTCTAACAACTTAAATTTTATAAGTCTTATAATTACAAACGCAATTTGTTGCGGGTTGTTACACTGTGCATATGTTGATAGCACTATACTTGGAAACGTGCGTAGTTTCGACGGTGTTGTTGCACACGGACACGAGTTTGCAAGCCTAAGTAGTTGATCTGCCTTGCAAATAACTGCATTTGATAGTTGGATGTATAATATTTGAAGTGCGACAGTGGGTGCCAAACTTGGTATGTATAAATATATTGTGCGGCTTAGTTATTACTTTATTGTTATTAAGAAGAGCTAATTAGTTTAAATTGAATATCATAACCTAAAATTGGTATGTGGGGGGGGGGGGGTGCACTTTCCCGTGAAAAATATTCGCCGAGGAAAGTGCGTAACCTCTCGGGGCAAGAGCACAATGCAGATGTGCACTTACTCCATGCTCTTCAGCATTAATTTTTGTCCCTAAAGGTGAATTTTTAAATACACGGGCATCATGCACACTTTCTGGATATCCTAGAAACATTACAATTAATAGATAGCAATTAAATGGGATCAATATGGTTACCTGTGAAGACATCTGGGAACATATAATTTGCATCGTATACACCTTGTAAAATTATAGAATGATAATGGTGTCGATAACAATATGCTGCTTGTTGCTTTAATGGGGATGTTACAGGTATATGTGTTCCATCAACAGCCTCTAGTACACCTGGAAATCCTTGTCGTGTTTTGAAGTCTTCAATGACTCTTTGTGCTTTCTGACCAGTTGGCCAGGAAATATAATTTCCAGAAAAATCAACCAAAACTGTGCAAACCTTTTGCACATACAACCACGCTGTTGATTTACTAACGTCAGCAGTTATTCTACAGAGATTCGTGAATGTTCATAATTCTATATTAAATTGATTTGTTTTATAGCCCAGGAGTATTAGGATTTAGATACAAAATCTTCCATAACCAGCTAAAATTTTGCATACGTGTTCAGAATAATGTCTCGAACAACATACTAAAACTCCCCACCCCTCCCTCGCTTGCGTCTCTAGATATAGCCCCCTTGCCCTCCCCCACCTCGTACCTCCGCTTGCAGCGTTTAGTATGTTTATTTGGGAGCGCGTGCATTCCATGTGCATTCAGTTGGCCGTTGGCATCGTTTTAATTAACACGTGTGACCGTATAAAGACCCCCCCCCCCTTTACCCCGCGCCCGCTACTAGCGTTTACAGACCGCGTGGTGTACGTGTGATCCAAGTTTTTTGTTTTCTTGCTTGCGTTGCCTCGTCGTAGGTAACAATGGATGACTGCTTATTGTGTAATCCTTCACTTGATAGTGGCAAGGTTGTAACAGTGAATCGTGGTATTGATACGTTAATAAAGGCTAGTATAGCCTGTGGGGACAGCCTAGAAGAGGCGTTAAAACAAACCCATCCCCTTCGTGTACACGAACAATGCAGAAAGAACTATACTCGGCCCTCGTCTATAAAATTAAGCAGAAAATGTAGTACTTCTAATCCGTAGTTAAATACTATATCAATGCGATCAAATGTATCTATTATTGACTTTAAAAAAGTGTGCATTATTTAAGGGGATGAAGCAGATGGACAAAAAGAAAAAAAGCTTCCTCAGAAGTATAGACGTACAATTTGTGATATAACCACCTTAGAATTACTACATAAATTAAAATCTATTCCTGGGAAACGTAACAATTACTGGGGAAGAGAAGTCCAAAACAGAATGACAGGTAGTGGCAGCAGAAGGCCGTTACCACAAGAACTGCTATGGAAAATTTTTACAAGTTACATGTGAGCCTAGTACTGACCCTCCATTAAATATTTAAACGAAAACGCGTTTCAGAAGCTGGTGTCAATACACACTTACAGAACTTGAAGATCGTATGTCTCCAATTCTTGACCGAAATGATGGATATACTACTCAATACCTGAAACAAAAACTTATGAAACATTTTGGCAACAATATAATAATCACCAGCCGTAGTGGGCGAACTGCAATCGTCTGTTTTCATGAGACTATAGACAACATAATCCACAAAAATTGGTATCAAGAGACATGCTCTGATAAGTCTGAAGAGCGTCTCATGATAGTATCGGCAGCAACAGCTATAATACGGAAAGACGTACGGTCTCAAGTATAGGAATTGACATCTTATTCTGCCAACGGTGGGATATTATTCCACAACCCTTGCAATATTTCACCAATATTGTCATTCAATCTAAAAGCAATTCTCAAAGTGTCCAAAGAAAATGCCAAAGTATAAGCGAAGCCCTTATTTCAGCTTGTCGTCCTAGATCATTTGTATCTCCAATTCTTTTAGGCATTGCTACATATCTACATCGCCATTTTGCCTCTCGAATGGCAATTGATATCTTGTGCAGTTTGGGTTTTTGTGATTGTGTGCCATATTCTGAGGTGCAGAAGCTTGAGAACTCCTTAAGGGCAGCACCTACTAAACATACCTCGGAGGCATTTATTCAATTTGCTTTTGATAATGCCGATTTTAATATACATACCATAGATGGCAACAACACTTTTCACAATATGGGGTGCATAAAAATAGATACTCCTAAAGTCGAAAAATTGAAGAAGTTAGAGTGAAGAGAAATGTTAGTGATGAGCGGCCATCAGAAACATACACAAATCCGCCGAGAAAAGGACTGCCACGTGTAAATGTACGAGAGGTAGATTTACTAAAAAATTAAAAGTTATCCATGCAAGCTGTACTTTTGGATTACCTATGGATCTCCGGATATTGGCTTGATTCATCTTCAGTACCTAGTTGGAACGGTTTCTTCCGTTCATCAACTTGGATCCCGGCAATTTGTGGGCTGATAACCTGACATCTTAAATTTGGGCTGGGCACTCATTAGCGACAGATATGCGTCGCAGGTGTAGCAAACAACATATGTTGATATCGGCATGGTTGCTATTATACAGTGAAGTCGTAAAGTTTGGAATAAATTCAGTATTTCCTAACATGTACGTTTCCGGCTAAAACGCTCGGACCCGTCGATTTTTATTTTTATTTGAGCATTTTTTGAAATAAAATTCATACATATGAGGTATGGCGTTATCGGTGTTTTTTTTTAAATAGAAACCACCTTTTTTTTATTACGGAATCTGAAAGAACGCATCTTTTTACTTACGGTAAGCTGATTTTTGAGTATAGATCAGATGATCGAAAATTAAGAAAAAATTTAAAAATTCCAAAATACTAAGTTTAGTAATTTCTAAAACAACTAAATTAAATGTACAAATTGTGCACCGTTGTCTGCCTGACAGTAACTAAGACGACCGATATGTTTTTTGTTGATTGCTGTCATTGATAAAAGCGAAAAATCACACTTCTTAAAATCAAATTTAGTATTTTGCAAATTTAATTTTTTTTCTTAATTTTTGGTAATGTGACCTAACCTAAAAATTACCTTACCGTAAGTAAAAAGATGCGTTCTTTCAGATTCCGTAATAAAAAAAGGAGGGTTTCTATTTAAAAAAAAAACATCGATAACGCCATACCTCATACACGGGACACCCTGTATGTATGCATTTTATTTAAAAAAATGCTAAAATAAAAATAAAAATTGAAGGGTCCGAGCGTTTTAGCCGGAAACGTACATGTTAGGAAATACTGAATTTATTCCAAACTTTACCTCACTGTATGTGATTGATGTGGCTGATGAGTGCTCGGCCCGTTTATCTGAAAAGGCATTGTTCCATAATATATTGAACATTGCTTCTCTATGTTCTACCATTGGAATGGATAGGGCGATAGAATGGAAGAGAATTATTTCATAGCCATTTTCGATATAATATTATGTAAAAAAAGTTCCCCCGAACACCCTGTATATTTTAGGACGCAAGCGGGGGAGGGATGGGGAGTTTCAGGTAATGATTCAATACTACATATAGAATAAATGCACAAAAATTCAGCTGGTTATGACGCATTTTGTATCTTTGCCTAATTTTAATCTAATAATCCTGGGCTATTAATCACGACCTGCTGAAGTGACATTTGTCACACAATTCAGCAGGCCGTGGTTTTAATCAAACCTGAAAACCTCTTGATTAGATAACATGCTCAAAGCTACTAACAGTTGGGTCTTTGGAGGATACGTAGGAGGTCCTACTCCGTTTGCGTTCTTCTCTACTATAAGAAAGGGCCTATTGTTTCTAAGAGATATTCAAAAGTACTACGCTCCAGTCTAAAATGGCTTTTAAAATCTGGAAGTACCATTTAATAATTATGATTTGTAACTTCATTCGATAAACTTAACTTACCATCATGATTATACAAAGAAGCTACATTTTCTACACAGTTCTTCACTGCTAAGCGAGGTCTCTTGGGCTGTTTTTTCATAAAATTACACACCGTGGTTACAATAAATTCATCATCGCTATCACTATCAACTAACTGCAAGATAGCGGACAATAACATTTTTCTTTTTTAGCTTTCTGCTCATCCATATTTATAAATTAAACAATAAATATACAAAGATATAAAACATAACCTAACATTAATTCATACTCTTAATTCAGAGATTATAACCTAACATTTTTTGTTCACAAAATGGATTTTGCGCGTTCGATAATCATTTACCGACAGGTCATCAGCTGATTACCGGCGTTCACTGCATGAGTTGTACCGCTCCAATTATCGTAAATGCCAATTATCTATTGTATTTAGTAAATTATCAGTAGTTGTAATTACCATAAACAAAAGTAAATTGTATCATTACTTATCTACAGGGTGTCCCGCGAGGTAAGGTACAAAATTTCAGGAAGTGTTCCTCAGGTAAATTCGAGTCGAAAATGAACATGAACATGGTCCGCAAATGCTGACATTTTTTAAATTTTAGGAGTAGGTACTAGAGGAAAATCTCTTTTATTAACAAAAAAAATATATTCAACCACATTTCTAGCATAGTGCGGCGGAGCAGAATTTAAAAAATGTCATATCTCGATAAGGAAGCATTTGCGGACCATGTTCATATAAACATTTTCGACTCGAATTTACCTAAGGAACACGTTCTGAAATTTTGTACCTTTCCTCGCGGGACACCCTGTATAAGAAGCATATCCAACCCTAAGGAACCCGATCCCCAGGTACCGGCATCAGTTTCAGCAAATCTTCTTCGCAGGAAATTCTCACGACAGGCCCATCATCATTACATCTTGCGAAAAGTTTCTCATTTTTAATCCACACGTATTTCTAGCCAACAATTCTTCCTCTCTCTTTGGTTTTTCTTAATAATTGTTTATTTTCGTAGGTGAGGTGCTCATTTATATAAATTTTATCTCCAATTGCCATGCCAGGAAGGTTGGTTGTTGGTAACAACCAGTGCCCTTTTTTGTACAAGGCTGTCGCGTTTGCTTCCAGATAAAAATTGTGCCACTATAGAGGGATGAGCAGTTTTATTGTTAGTGGGCAAGCGGTGCGCAACTCCTATATCGTCTTTGGTTATGTTCAGGTTCATTTCTTTTGCAATAGCAGTTACTATAGTTTTGCAGTTTCCACAGTCACTCTTCTTGACTCCGAAAATTTCAACGTTGTGGTTTCTACTATACTGCTCCAAATTAGACAGCCTTGCAGTTAGATTTTTAATAACTGCATCTTTTACCTCATTCTTTCGCTTCAGATCGTGCACTTCTTTTTTGATGCTTTTTACCTCTTCTGTGTTAGTAGTTAGGAGTTTTATTACATCATCATATTTAGCGGAAAGGAATGCTGTAGAGTTTTTAGCTCACGCATTTCATTATCAATAGATGTAACTTTTTCACCTATTATAGATAACTTGTTCAAGACGTGTTTCAGTGTTATCTCCGTTTCTTCGAGGCCTCCATCTGGTTGATTATCTTTTAAGAAGCCGAAATAGCCCTCTGCCGGGTTACTATAGCTACGCAAGAAGGGAAATTCCAAGTCTTCTTCGTTTTTATTAACTTATAATAACTGTTTTCATTGATAGAGCAGTCAAAATGATAGGGTTTTTCGCACCCCCCGCATTTTGCGTATTCTTCTGATCAGACGGGGTCCATGCACCGCACGCAGAGCTTTGAGTTCGGCGGGGACATTTTAATCGGCGCGCGCTTGAACGACGCGAAGGAAATTTCGACCGATCGCGTTATCACCTTATCTATTTTAGGTTAATTTACTTGTACAATTACCACCAGGAACCTAATAGCACTTCACAATGTCTTAAATGTTATTGAATACACTTTTATCTGTCTTGCTCACCGGTTTTTAATAATTATTTGTCACTTTATTCCACCAAAATTCGCCAGAAAATCACTGTCAAGGCTGCAGACGTGCACACCTGATGACCGTTGGTAAACAAGCTGATGATGCCATTAGTGTAGAAACTTGGGTGAATGAGTTGAAATTGAGCAACTCCGTTTTATACTACAAGCCTCAGGATAGTTTATGTGCTGAATTTTCTCATCTTAAATCAGATGATTTTGTTTTGATTATCATGACAGACGGTCAAAGGGAATATACTTTAGCACAGATTGTATTTGTATAGATGGCACTCATGGCTTAAATGGTTATGGATTTGAACTCCATACCATGCTTGTTTTGGATTATTTGCGTGAAGGATATCCATGTGTCTTCCTCATATTCAGTCGGGGCGACACTGAAATATTCAAGATCTTTTTCTCCACATTTGAGAATGCATTACAGATTAAAATTAAACCACGCGTGTTCATGTCAGATATGGCTGAGTCATACTACAATGCATGGTTAGATGTTATGTATCCAGCCGAATATAGGAAAGTTTAGAAAATCTGTTTATTTAAATATTTCTTAATTACCTAACCATACCTTTTTAGGCTTCTTTGTTCCTGGCATGTCGATAAAGCATGGCGGAAAAACCTGGATAAAATCAGAAATGATGTGGAGAGAAAGGTATAACTTTGTCCCATGCACGTTCTTTTTTATTTTGAAGCATTAGAATTTTAACTTGCAGGCTTTTATTTATAGAATGCTGCGACTGCTTTTAAAACAGAGAGATATAAATGCCTTTGAAAGTTTATTACCAAAATTGCTTATATACTGCAGAGAAAATCCTAACACTATAGAATTTGGCAAATATTTTGTAGACCAATATGCTAGGAAGCCTGAGCGATTGGCTTACTGTTTTAGAGTTAATAGCGGCATTAATACCAATATGTACATCGAAAGAATGCATCGTGCCATAAAGCATTTATATCTAGATGGCAAGTTTGTCAAGACGCAAGATAAGACTATTGCGGCCATAATGAAATTTGTTCGAGACAAACTATTTGAAAGAATCATAGTCTTGCACGAGGGTAAAGTCTCAACAAAAATTAGTAACCTCAGGAAAAGGCACAAAACTAGTAAGAGCTTAGAAGTATGAAAACTTGTAGTAACACGTGAAATGTCATGGATTATACCATCTTCATCTAGTAAAGAACTTTATGTAATTAAAGCGGTGAAATCCATCTGTGACTGCAAAATAATTTGTAATGAGTGCAATGCATGTATCCATCGATACAGTTGTACATGGACAGCTGTATTAAATTGAATATGTGTAAGCATATACATCTAGTAAGCAGATATATTCAGAATTTGCCATCAAGATGTAGAAGTAGAATTTGGTAAGTGATATATTGTTTAATCTCATAGCAAGGCCTATTTCAATAAAGCCATTTTTTAATTCAGATATATAGAATGGTTGCAATTAAATTCTTTTATGGTATGGCATATTGTGCTCAAAAGTTTGTTACATTCCCCGTTAACGATAATAACATTAAAAATATCATTTATTTCTTTAACCCAAACATGCATCTCCGATTTAAAAAAAACAGATAATCCATAAATTAAAATATAGGTACCTACGTCATGATTAAACAAATTCAAAACACCAACATCGCTGCTATGGAAATGAAGCATAGCCTACATACGAGGGGCGTTCAAAGTGTGTTGCAATTTGGGGGTATCTAGCAAAGTTTAGATTTTCGTGCAAATTTTGTTTGATACATTAGATCTAGTTACCCTTGCTTGCAAAAATTGGTTGTCCTATCTGATTTTGTTTTCCTTCTGTCAGTTGTGAAATATGGCTGAGTGTAGTTTAAAGAAGTTAGAGTATCGAAGCGTCATCAAGTTTTTGTGTAAAGAGGGTGTAAATGCAAAGGAAATTTTTGATCGCTTATCGAAAGTGTACAGATCGGATGCGCCTTCGTATGCTACGGTCACTAGATGGTCTAAAGAATTCAAACACGGCCGTCAGAGCATTGAAGATGATACAAAGTGCGGAGGACCAAAAACTGCACCCGATGATGAACATGTGTCTCGGGTTGAGTCACTGGTACTCGCAAATAGGCGTATAAAGGTATCAGAAATTGCCCAAGAGATTGGTGTTTCACAAGGGAGTGTTCACATCATCCATGCCACTCTGCACATGTCGAAAGTGTCAGCCAGGTGGGTGCCCAGAAATCTTTCTATTCAGGATAAGCACTGCAGAATGGAAGCATCACGCGAGCTCCTCGACCTCTTTAATTCCAATCCCGATGACTTTATGGCTCGACTTGTGACTAGAGATGAAACACGGCTTCACCACTGGGATCCCGAAACGAAGCAAGAGTCGATGCAATGGAAGAATGCGGAATCTCCAGCTCCGAAAAAATGCAAGACACAGGCCTCTGCTGGGAAGATCATGGAGTCTGTTTTTTGGGATTGCCAAGGGCTGCTCTTAATCGATTATATGCCACACAAAACTACAATTAATGCAGAATATTATGCACAACTTTTGAAAAAATTGCGCGGCGTAATTAAAGAAAAGAGACGTGGAAAACTGTCCAAAGGGATCTTTCTACTACATGACAATGCTCCAGTCCACAAGGCCAGAGTTGCACAGGCTGCCCTGAAGGACTGCGGGTTCGAACAATTTAACCACCCACCTTAAAGTCCGGACCTGGCTCCTAGCGACTTTTACTTATTCCGAAACCTCAAGAAATATCTTCGGGGGCGCCGGTTTTCGGTCGACGAAAGCCTTAAACAGGAGACGGAAGCGTGGGTTGCAGGACAAGAGGAAACTTTTTTTTTCGGGAGATTGCGTCGCTAAAGGAGAAGTGGGGCAAATGTACTGAACTTAGAGGGGACTACATTGAGAAGTAATAAATGAATTTAATTGCTATTAGTCGTTTCAATGCCCGAATTGCAATAAACTTTGAACGCCCCTCGTAGTTCTCATAGAATTGATTGTTGAATCACTATGATATCTGAAAACATTTTCAAAATATTTCGAATTTCCTCCAAAACCTTTAGGTCGTACTATAATAGAAAGGAGCAATACTGACAATAGTTATACATAACTTTCTGTACTCGTTTATGTAAGTGGAAAAATATCGTCAGAACGTGACAAACCAAAGAATTACTTTGAGAATAATACATAAAACGGTATACTTGTGGTAAAAAGAGTTTTACTTTGAGGAATCAGAATGGATGTTGATAGGTTATTGGTAGACGAGATAGATTATGAATTACGTTGTTTGTAAGGGAAATATGCCGGAAAAGCGTAAATTGCTTAGAGCGCGTATTAGGTTAGAGAAGACGGGAAATGCTTCGTTCCCGGAAGTAGAATTGAATAACGTAGAAGAATTGGATATATGCAGTAGGAAGCTTGACATTCTTGTGGAAGAGATACTAGCTTCTGAGTCATTTGTTAGGGGTGGTAATGATTATAAACGTATTCAGACCCGCTTGGTACATATTTCAAATCGACTAGAACGGTTAGTTTTTGAGGGGTCTTCAGCAGATGATAAATATGAGCTATATAATAGGTGTTTAGGGGCTATGGACGATCTCGAGTCCAGATTAACATCTGAAAATGAACCTGTAGTTCCTTCTAGTTCACAAACAGTTAACTTGATGGACCTTGACGATGAGCCATTACAAGCCAATCAATCACAAAACCATTTTAATCATTCAAATGTAATTGATAGTCAACATTTTCAAACGTTACCGACACCTATTGGTTTTAACAGCACTAAAGTCATTGATGCTACTCCACGTTATAACAATTACCTTCCGATGAATAAATGGAACCTTCGTTTTGATGGTCAATCGGGACTTTCTAGTTTTCTAGAACGTGTTGAAGAATTGCGAATGGCGCGTGGGGTTACTAAGGAACAACTTTTTACTTCGGCTGTTGAATTTTTCACCGATTATGCTTCGATTTGGTATCGATCGGTTAAAAATACTTTGTATAATTGGGACCAGTTAGTTAATGCGTTACGTTCAGCTTTTCTTCCATGTGATTATGAAGCTTGTTTATGGGATGAAATACGCAATCGTACTCAGGGGGCCGATGAACCCGTGACCGTATTTGTGTCGATAATGGAAAACTTATTCCATCGGTTACCATCGAAGCCTTCTGAAACAAAGCGCCTTAATCTAATACGTAGGAATTTATTACCCCATTTCCAAACCCAACTGGCTTTAGAGAACATAGTTTCCTTTTCACAATTACTTCGAGTGTGTAAAGCTGTTGAAGATGCACATGTGCGTGCACAACGGTTCCGTGGACCTCCCACTCAGGGAAATCGAATGTTAGAACCCGATCTAGCCTATCAAAAGTCGAAATGTAATGCTAGGATTCATACAGTGAATGTATCCTCAAATGAGGGTTACGTTCAAACTCGTAGTAATAACCCACCGAAGGTAATCAATTCAACCAAGCCTTCTGATTTGAGATGTTAGAAATGTGATAAACCGTTTTGCGCATAACTGTTCAGCAAATAATAAACAATATTGCTATAGTTGTGGACGACCTGATTTTACTGTCCGTACATGCCCTTCATGTTCGGGAAATGGGGGGTCGACGCCGCTAGACGACCGAATAGAGCGGTGTCAAATAAATTCTTCGGTCAATGTTGTAAATAATTCGGATTTTAGATCTAAAGCTGTTATATATATATATTTTAAGTCACGCAGGTCCTGATGAGAGACCGTATCTGAAAGTTTCAATTTTTGGTAATGAGATTCTTGGATTGTTAGATTCGGGTGCTTCGCATACTGTTGTTGGTAGAAAGGGATGGGAGCTGTTGAAAGGTCATTGTAGGCTTACACCAAGTAAAGATAGGACATGTAATGTTGCTGACGGTGCAGAATGTCAAATATTAGGTATAGTTACGGTATCACTTATGCTTCGCGATAGAGTTTGTACTTGTGAGTTATTAGTTGTGCCTTCCGTACCCCATACCTTGATTTTGGGATGCGATTTTTTGCGTAGAGTGGGTATTGTAACCGATCTTAGAATTAACGAATGGACCTTCTCGAAAGATCACTTGATCCCGGAAGTTAATGCAATACAGGCTGTAGAACATTTATCTGAAGTTCAGCGAGAACAATTAGATTGTTTTGTCAAAGAAGTTTTTAGTAAAATGGGAAATAATTTAGGATGCACTCATCTTGTTGAACATGAGATTAAAACCACTTCGTCGCCTATTAAGCAGCGATATTATCCTATTTCTCCTGCTCTGCAGAAACAGGTAGATCTTGAGATAAAGAAAATGTTGGATGAGGGAGTGGTAGAACCTTCGACTTCTGCTTGGTCATCTCCGATAGTAATGATTAGAAAGAAAGATGGTAGTTATCGGTTCTGTGTTGATTATCGCCAACTTAATAAAGTCAGTCAACCCGATGCTTATCCTATTCCATATGTATCAAGCACTTTGGATAAACTTCGTGACGCAAATTATCTTACGACTCTTGATATTAAATCCGCATATTGGCAGATACCTGTGGCTGTTTCTTCACGCCCTTTAACAGCGTTTACTGTACCTAATAGGGGGTTATTTTAATTTCGCCGCCTACCGTTTGGTTTGCATACGGCGACGGCAACGTGGCAACGCCTAATTGATAGGGTTATTGGTGCTGATTTGGAACCATATATCTTTACGTATCTTGACGATATTGTAATCTGTACGCCAACTTTCGAAAAACATCTTTCTACTCTTCGTGAGGTTGTGTCTCGGTTATTAGCTGCTGGTCTTACTTTAAGCCAAAATAAATGTCATTTTTGTAAGCCAGAACTTAAGTATCTCGGTTATGTAGTGAATTCACGCGGTTTATTAGTAGACCCAGAAAAAGTAGATGCAATTAATCGTATTCCTACTCCTGTGTCAGTGAAGGAAGTACGTCGTGTAATTGGTATGGCGTCATGGTACCGTAGCTTTGTTCCGAATTTTTCTTCACTTATCGGACCTCTTACATCCTTGCTCCGCAAGGTGTGTAATTGTGAACGAGCCTTCAGTGATATTAAAGAACATTTGATATCTGCTCCGATATTAGCTTGCCCTGATTTTTCTGTACCCTTTGTTATTCAAACGGATGCTTCTGGTTATGGTATTGGTGCCGTACTTACTCAACATCAAGCTGATGGAGAGAAAGTTATATGTTACATTAGTCGGTCGCTTACTAGAAACGAACGAAATTTTAGCACAACAGAGCGTGAATGCCTCGCTGTCCTTTTTGCTATTGAAAAACTTAGACCATATATTGAGAGAACTAAGTTCACGGTAGTAACTGATCATTATAGCTTAAAATGGCTTAATAGTATTAAAGACCCTGTTGGTCGTATCGCTCGATGGGCAGTTCGCCTTCAACAATATGATTTTGACATTATTCATCGAAAAGGTAAAGAACATGTTGTGCCTGACACTTTGTCTCGTGCTGTTCCTGTTATTGATGCTATTAATGTTCAGTTTGGTCCTGCTGGTATTCCATGGTATCATCGTATGTGTCGATTTGTTATTAACAATCCTCGAAAATTTCCCCATTGGAGAGTTAGTGACGGTCAATTGTATAAATATGTTCGAACCGATTATCCAGACTTGGCAGATGATGAAGATCATTGGAAACTGGTTGTTCCAAAGACTCAACGCCAAGAAGTTATCAAACAAAATCACGATATTCCGACCGCTGGTCATACGGGTGTTAATAAAACTTTTCATCGTATTGCACAAAGATACTACTGGCCTAAACTACGTTATGATGTGGCTGCTTATGTTCGCCGTTGCGAAACGTGTCAACGAATTAAACCAGAACAGAGAGCCCCTGCAGGGTATATGGGTCGACATTCATTAATTTCGAAGCCTTGGGAACTAATCTGTTGTGATATTGTAGGTCCTTTACCTCGTTCAGTACGAGGGTACGCGTATATATTCGTAGTGGCTGATTGTTTTAGTAAGTTTCCATTAGTGTTTCCGCTCCGTACAGCATCAGCTAAGGTTATCTCACGTATTGTTGAGGAAGACGTATTTTTGATGTTTGGGGTTCCCAAGCGAATCATATGTGATAATGGCGTTCAGTTTCGCAGTCATGAGTTTCAAACTTTAAATCAGAAGTATGGCTGTAAGATTTCGTTCACTGCCAATTATCATCCTCAAGCTAATCCTACGGAACGTATAAACAGAGTGCTAAAAACTATGTTGACAGCTTACGTATCAGACCGTCATCGAGACTGGGATAAATATTTGTCTCACGTAGTTTGTGCTATACGTACCTCAGTTCATGAAGTTACGGGAAAAACTCCATATTTCATTAATTTTGGCAGAGAAATCATATTAAATCACGAACCGGTAGTTGGTGATGGAAATCCGGAAATTCAATTTAATCGGGATAGAGATTTAGATAATCGTTCTACAGTACTCAACCAACTGTATGCTGATGTTAAACGTCGTTTGGATAAGGCTTATCAAAAGTCAAAAACTCGCTATGACTTTCGTCGACGACCTTTCGAGTTCGTTCCGGATCAAGCAGTGTTGCGTAGACACTATGTGTTATCGGATGCTGCTCGTCAGTTTACTTCCAAGCTTGCTGCAAAATTTATAGGACCGTTTATTATTAATCGAAAGTTTTCACGATGGGTTTATGAACTCAAAGATCCTGACGGAAAAATATTAAAGGGGACTTGGCATGCCAAGGATTTGAAACCTTATGATAACTCTGAGATGAATTAATGATGTGTGATGTGCATAGGGTGGTTGGAAGGGCACAGTAGGGTAGGTCACTCTTTGGGGAACTTTTAATATCTTGTTCTTTCCCCATTTTAAGGTATAGGGTGGTTGGAAGGGCACAGTCGGGAAGGACACTATTTGGGAAACTTTAATATCTTGTTCTTTTCCCTCTTTTGGGTAGAACGTATAGGGAGTTCCATGTTGGGAAATGTTAATGGATGGTTTTGTTTTTGATTGTATTGGAAGAGCGTTACGTTATCCTGTTTTTCTTAAGGGGACATAAGGGTAACGAGATTAATCGTTAAAGAAGTACAACTTCTTCGTTTCTTTTAGGTATCCCTTGGGGTTTGGGGATATAGGGTGTTTCACTACAAAACAAAATTTCTAAGATGATCAGTCCTTCATTCTTCGCCTTCTTTTCTTCTTAAAGCTTTGTCTATATTTCTCTCTTGTAATGTAGTGAATGTCGATTTTGTTTTGAATGAACTGTTTACTTAGATGAATGACAATTTGTTTTCTTTTATTTCTCTTTGATCTGGTGCGGATGAAATCTCTGGTGATTAGTGATTGTTGGATGTGAGATGAAGATTGGTGGCCGTTCGGGGCGCTGAAGGATCCCTCCGTCGGAGCGTATGAGAGTTGTGTGGATGTTGGCTTCTGCCTCTCACTTTTCTGGTTTCTTTAACCCTCTGTCACTGGGGTTACTTTCTCCCCAGGGTTGTCAAAAGAAAGATCCTGGTTATTCTTCGTTTTGGCTTAACTATTTTCGGTCTGACAGTACCTGAAACTGTGTGGAGGTGTGCTTCCACCTCGGGGGTTTATTGGAAGTTGTCAGGGGAGGTACGCTGTGGGGTTGATCTGGTCCTGGGTTCCTCCTGGGGTCATCACCGTCTCTACAGTGTAGTTGCTTGTTTGTGGTGTGGGTACTGGGTTTTTTTTTTTGATTAATTGTTAGAGACGTCTTATGACAGACGGTTTAATGGCTCTCTAGCGTATATGTATGTATCCTTTTAGGATAAAGTTTTTATTTAGTTAAAAATTTCATTGAAATTTTTCCTTTCTGGTAAGGGGGGAGTTTGTTACGTGTCAAAAGCATTTGATATTAATACTAGTGTTGAATGAGGAATCTAGTGAGAGTGACGCGATAAAATTAATATCAGATTGGCTTTGTTCGTTGCTAGGGAAGATATAATAACAACGTTTGTTTTTTTGAGAGAAAATTTGTATATCAGCTTTTAAAAAAGGCAAGAGTTTTCGTGGGGTGTAAATGACAATCTCGCCATTTATTCTGGTTTGGTGATAGTAAAGAATTGGTTTACTAGCCAGCCGTTCCTGTAAAGGAGTTCATTAAGCAGATGTCATTTTTCCAATGAATATTTATATTCAAGCTGTAAAGCGATCTGGGAAACACGAATACAACGATTGCGAAGTTTATTGCCTGTGAACAGGGTATGTAGTTAATATGGAATTTGCCTTTTGTTACCTGGAAATTCGATTTATAGCAACAACTATTAGGCGGACAGTATTGGAAAGCTAATCTACCGCAGTATTGAGGGTCGAGGTATAGCAAATGACAGCCGAGGTTGGAACCTGTCAAGCTGACATGTGATAGAAGTAACGGGACGTATTAAATGTCTGCGAGTATATCGGCACAAAGATAAGTGTTGTAGTTAGAATCTGATGATATTTTTGCATATAAAAACTGTGTAACCATTAGACTTACGAGCGTTTTAAGTTAAACTATTTGGGGTACCCTGCGTGAGGTAGTAATAGTAAAGATGCTAATTGTCTGATCGATGGTAGTAATGTTCGAGTATTAATAAAACCAGCTACAAGTATTGCTTTCTTTCATTTTGATAGGGAGTTCAATAATCGTATTGTTATTAGTTGATAGAAAGTGAAGTTACAAGTTTCTTGGCTTATATCAGTATATTTGAGTTTAACTTGTTGGCGCCATTTATAACATCATAAACTAGAATCCGCGACGTCTTCACTGATGCTAGAGACGGGCCTCAAATATACTTTTATAGTGATCGATTGTTAACTAAGAGATATAGCGATGACCTAAAGGTAGGTAAATGAATTTATAGATAAATATAGCTAACAAGTTTAAGAGCTCCGT
>CALNHX010008156.1:0-64240 GCA_940337035.1 Agriotes lineatus
AAGAAGCGACGTGCGTGCCGGTGTAGAATCCAAACGACCTGCGTGGTTCATTTTGCGAAGAATCGGCGTGTGTCTTGGCGCACCGTTTATAGGAGCCCGCAGCAGGCCCCAGCATAGTGGGTTGCAGCACGAAGTCAGAAACCGTTTACGTAGAACATATTAATTAAGTAATGTACGAGTACAATTCAGTTACTTCTTATTAATCTATGTGTCTAGCTGAAAACATTATATTGGTCTCTGGTAATTATCTAGTGTTTTTACTAAGCGAACATATATTTGAATGAACGTGTTTCTCCGATATTTACCCGAGGTATAAATTTTGACGCCCTTAGTAAGGGGATGAAACGTAATCCAGAACGCCCTTTACAAAAACTTAGAGAATTGCAAAGTGTCACAACATCAATTTCATAATGTATTCATTTCATACCCAGAATAAGTAGGCAATTATCAGAACGGATTGTGATAATACAGATAGCATATCTATAATGACGATTATTTTATTAGTACCAATATCAACCAATCAGAAGGCTGGATTTAGTTAAGTTATATTGTATAATTTCGATAATACAAAATTGATTATACTAGAGTAACTTCACTAGGCAACGCAATTAACTTTCAGTTAGGTCAATACAAAGAAATCAAGCAGTTAAAAAAATATTTATTTGTTCCTATTTTTCAAATTTGCTCAGAAAATAATCAAATCGAACACAATACGTATTTCGAACATCTTCAGGATATACGTCTCATACTTTTTGCACAATAACAAATCGTGTCAGTTTTACAGAATAATCCTCCCGCTTCGCAGTCCGATTATTTAAACTGTAAAACTAACACTCTTTTATTATTGGGCAACAAGTTATTGAAATATAACCTGGTAATATCGAAGTACTTATAGCATTACTACTATTACTAATATATGAAAGCAACTGCGAACTGTATACGTGTTTCAAGTATCTTAAAGAGGAGATAAAGCATGGTCAGTGATGGTAGTCACTCTAGAGAAAAAAAATACACTGTATATTATACTACCAAAGTGTATATAAAACGAGGAGTTCGAAGAGGCGGAACCCCAGAAATCGTCACACCAGCATTTTTGTATGTAATAATTAATCTCAAGTATAAAAATTCAACTCTAATAACTGAGAATGACTTAATAACTTACGATTAGCAGACGATACGATGTTTCCCAGAAAGTAGAGCAGACTTAAAATTAATAATGGAAGAGCTGCAAAAATTGTTCATTTAAAAATAAATTTGAAAAAAAATGAAAGCATGTTGTGCTAATTGTTAGTGACACTGAGACCTATTGGTCTATTGTGCTTTCCACCTAAAATATTATGGGTGTCGTTTGGCAAGGGCGGATTCCATCGCAAATGAATGTATCCTACCCATAGGAACGCCTCTTATTGGCTTGGGTTCTACTGAGCCAACTCCAAAATGTTGATGTCTCAGTGTTACATATTGGCAAGCTTGCCATTAACAAAATCCACCATCAAGAAAAGAAAAACATCAAAAGTGACATGTACATCATCCATCAAAATTACGTACATTTTATCTTCTCCTAAATTTTGTATATTTCCAAAAAGCAGTTACTTCTTTTTCAAGTAACTGGCGTACTTTGGTTTTTTTGCAAATATCTAGTAATCTCTATATTATATTTGAAAAAGAGAAAATACATCTAGCTGTAATCCTTACGAATACATTATTTCCCAGTTTAAATTAGTTTTTGCACTTGCGGGACTAAAGTTGGCACTTTAGTCACTTATTTCAGGGACTAAAGTAGCTCATTTTATCTTTAGGGACAGAAGTAATTACTTTAGCCCCTAGGGACTAAAGTAAAAAATGTTACCGTATCTATGGTAATCTATGGTAAATTCGGGGTTAACAGGTTAGGTTTCGCGTCAGTTTTGACATAAACTGACGCAAAACCTCATCTATTAACCTCGAATTTGACATAATTGTGAGTTCTTGTCATAATGACTTACAGTGCCACCAACTTTAAAATTTAGCAAAGGCTACTAATTTTAAAATAATTGTAACTAAAATGTCAATAAATGACGTTTAAAAAAACGGGTTTTCGTTTTAAATCTTCCTGCAACGTGAAAAAAATAGTATATGCAACTCGGAGAGAATGCTATTTTGCTTCAGTGCAATTTCTGACTCTCGGGCTTCGCCCTCGAGTCAGAAATTGTACCTCAGCAAAATAACGCATTTCTCTCCCTCATTGCATAATCTACTATTGTTTCTCTGCTAGCTTGCGAGATCCCTATTCTGAGATTTTTCTAGAATGCAGCCTGAATACCACTAAAACCTAGGAAGTTTGAACCTATTGTTGCTTTTGGTAGTCAGATTGTTCCTATGGATTTAGTTCAATAGTGGGGATAGTATTATGTGAAGGAATACTTAGAAGAAAAAGAAAGATCATTCCTCATGTTCCGAATAGCCCCTGCCTGATTGCAAATTTAAAAAAACTAAGCAGTTGCAGAACTGTAGTACAAATAACTGCAGTACATTTTAAGACAATTAACCTTCCGTCGGGCTCAATATTTTGACCGCCGAGTTCGGGCGCAATGTGCTTGATAGGAACACTTCCAAAAAAAACATAATAAACACCTAATTAGGTTTAATTATACAACTGCAAGTGGTGAGCATCATTATTAGATAAGTCAAAATAAAAGATAACAAAAGTTTCTGCAAAAAAACATTTATTTGACCTGAAACAAATAAAAAGAAAAAACATTATTTACATGTTTGGGCGCAATGTGCCGGATAGTCCAGATTGATAAATCAAGGTAATTTAGAAAATTATAAAACCTTTACAGTATTTAGACTTCAAGCAAACGTAATAGATGATTTTTATGCAAATATTTCGAAAATACGTACCTTGAAAAATGTGGCGAGTTCGGGCGCAATGAGCTTCTATGAACCAAATTTGAATAATATTCGCTATTGAAGGGCCAAACTCAAAATAAGTAGCAGGATTGTATATAGCACACCGAAAATAGTCAGCTACTATGTGCGATAGATTCCAACGCCGCCTAGCGGTGGCGCGAGATAGCAAAATTGCCGCGATGTGCCAGTAGCGCCCGACGGAAAGTTTAAGCGGATAAAATAACTGCGTATGCGTTCTAGTGTTAAAATCCAAAAAAGGTAGAATACTTACAAAGTCATGATATCTGAATAGGTAGGCTCAAATTAGTAAATTGTTTGTAACCAGTTAGCATATATCCATGAAAACATACTTCGATTTGCTGTCAGCGATACAACGTAAATTCTCTAAACATGAGGGCAAACCTGCATCAGCCATGTACCCAACAATAGCTGCAGTAGAACAAAGCATTTTTTTTCAGTGTGCATCTAATAATTTCTAAACTGAAATGGCTGTACAATGCTATCAGTAGCAGGTGACTATTATTTCCGACTGAACAGTATTTATAGCCACGGCAAATTGTTTCAAATTGGCAATATTATGATTGGGTAGTTCATTAAAAGCGGCACTTCCAAAGCTCAAGTTCATTTGCAATGTTAATAACTTCACTTGTTCGGTATTATTATAATTTTAAAACTTGCATACTCTTGTACCGGTGCAACTGAACTGCGCACCAAATCCATTAGTCCCTTAATCCAACACTCGAATTGCACTCAACATATCTTTACTATAACTTGAACTGCGCTCAAGGGTGATTAGGATGAGGGGCAAACCGAGTGACCGGTTCCAAAAAACCGAAAATAGCAAGTTTTTCATTTTTAGTAAACAAACGATGTGTCGAACGTAATTGATGATAAAGAGGTTCAGCCCCTCCCTCACATAATTTAAAGTTCTGATCAAGACAACTTTTTTTAAATTAAACTTAATGTTTCTCGTAAAATGTTTTGCTATGTTTGGTTTTGTAAGCTGTCACCCGGTTATATAAAATGTTTTCGATGCTATTGTAGCACCAATTTCAAATAATTTTATTGCACTAATAGTTAGCATATCTTTTAAAAAGTTTTAATATGTTTTAAAATGTAGGAAGGGAAAATAGGTTAAATATTTAAACATGTAATGGTCGTAAAATGTTACTAAAATGAACTAAATTATCGAGCTATATTGTCCTTTAAAGTTCTCATTAGAAGAATTATTAACAAGGAATAAATTATACCAGGTATGTAATGTTAAAAAAAAATATTAACTGTATAGCGACATGTAAAAACATATATATTTTTTATCATATACAACGCGTTTCACTTCTTACATGCAAACCCAAGTATCCTCCTTATTTATTTTCTGATCCACTCAAAATGTAGGTCAATCATACCACCATTTAAATTAATTATTTTTTTCTATAGCATATGTTAAAGTGTGCTTTTATCATCTCAAAACAAAAGGTCAAGTTTTACTTTAACAGCAAGGGTAGATAAAGTAGCAGTTTAACATCAAGGATAGATAAAGTAATTTCATTTTCTAACTTTTGTTTAAATTAAATATGACAGCTGTTCATTATCGTAGCAACCCAATCTAGCTACTGACATTTTGAAATGTGATTGACTGTCCTTATTTTCTTTGAAATTGTTAAAGTTCTTGCTATAGAAAAAAATATTGTATTATACACGACGATAAAGTTATTTCTATCCACTCTTGAATCATTAACGTCTCGACTTCGTCTCGACGTTAAACGATTCACTCGTGGATAAAATTTAACTTTATGGTCTTGTATAATAAATTACTATTATAACTTTGAAGTATTTTACCGCGTACCAGTAACCAAGTGCTATGAAAAATTGAAACGAAAATTGAAAAAGCTTACTATCGGCCTAGTTTTATCGGAAAACGTATTAAAGAAAATTCATCAGAATCACAAAATTTGTCGAAATGTAAATTATTTAACTTGGTATTTACATTTACAGAAACATAAATTGACAGCTCATGTACTTAAATGTGGTCAGGCGACCATTAAAATTTAATTCATTTAGATTAAAACATTATTCATTATCAAAAGTAATGAAATATCTATTAAAATTTTGTTTGAAAATTTTTTCAATTTGCATTTTTTTTAAACATGTTAGATAAAACCAGGCCAATTACGTTTTTTTAATTTTCCGCATACGTTTCTCGCAGCAGTAAATTTATAGTTTGCAGTAAGGTTATTTAAATATTGTAAAAGGGAAGTGAAACACACTGTATAACAAATTTTTTATTTACAAATTATATATTTACAAGTTTACAATACTACTAAACACGCGTTTCGCCGCTGACGTGGTTCACACGTTGAATTACCGTGCTCGTCTATCCCTTCCCTTGCAAAGGGTTTCGCCTCTGGTGTGGTTAACACGTTGAGTTACCGTGCTCTTTCGCTTTTTTCCTCCTGATGAAGCCCTTTACGAAAGTGGGCGAAACGTGGAGTTCTTCGATCTCAATCATGACTCGGTCCAATCCGGAAGTCGTTTGTTACTTAATGACAATGTCCGTGAAGGCCTCAGAAATCATATAAGTTCTATTCAACTCTTAGTCACTCAATATTATATGATAAATTTTAATTATAGTTAATTACACTTTTTCTAATTGTCTTTTATTTACTACTGCCTTCGATACGACAAATTAAAAACCCACCTGGACTCCTCTCATTCTTACCGCTTCAAAGTAACCTCAAGACAGTACTCTTCCTGACGTCCACAGCTTGGATTCCCAGATAGTTTCATCTATGATGCACTGCTTATTGACAAACAGCTGCCAATTCGTCAAACCCTTGACTGCCTGCAGAAATGGTCCCTTGCTTTTCACCAACACCACTGTCACCTTCAGCAGCTTCCCTCGTTCCAACGGCTTCACGGCAAGTTTGCTCCCACAGATGAATTAAAATTAATTTTCTACTCCTTTAGCTCCTACTTTAGCCATCTCTGTTATCAGTAATCAATTCCCTTATACGTCCTCAGTAGTCCCCCAACAAATTCAGCAATCAACGACCTTTCAATCAATGTAACTTCTTATCAATTGTAGTATTCAAATTAAATCAATTCTATCCAAATCTTATTATATTCTTGCTTCTAATTCTTGCTAGTATCTAGTTAAACCATATTCCAAATTATCTTCAGTAACTGTTATCTTCTCCTGTTAACATTTCGTTTTATTTTACACCTCATTGATTTTGTTATTACCTTACCTCATCCAAATAATTTTTAAGTAAACAGGGTTAAATTTCCACTTTTTATTACTACCAAAATACGAAACTACATGTTGTTTTAATTGTTATTTTTTAAATAATCACAACAAAATTGTCCTAGATGCTATGTTACAATTATTCATGCCCTCTACAAAATAAACTTATTTGAGTTCTACCTACTTCATTATATTATTTTTAATAGAAATTATATTTGTCACATATAACATGAGCTTGTATTTACCTTCTAACCTTCAAAACCACTACAGAATACTCAAGTGCTATATCTTTCAACTTAAATTGCATCAAATTCAAATTCTATTAATGACTTTCATTCAAACAGCCAATGCGTTTTAAACTTTTCTTGATCTTCCAAATTTTATATTTACATTAATATTCATCCAAAGCTGTTCTTTAGTATCATAATGATAATAATATATTCGCAAGTAATAGAATGCTGTCTGATAATCACTTTTATCAATTAACTCTTGTTAAAGAATTTTTTATATAAACCTCAGAGGTCAGATGGAAGTTACTGTACCACTTTATTACTAAATACAAGCTGCAATCATATATCACATCATATTCCTAAAAAAAAAGGTCGGGTGCTTACTATGATTTTATAGAGTTTATTAAAAGTTCTGTAATATATTGTTCTGAAACGACCTTAATCTAGTTAGAATAAAATTTATTAAAATTAAAGGGATTACAATTGTTTAATAAAATAATTTGAATTTTTGCACTTGCGATACTAAAGTTAGCACTTTAGTCACTTATTTCAGGGACTAAAGTAGCTCATTTTATCTCTAGGGACAGAAGTAATTACTTTAGCCCCTAGGGACTAAAGTAAAAAATGTTACCGTATCTATGGTAATCTATGGTAAATTCGGGGTTAACAGGTTAGGTTTCGCGTCAGTTTTGACATAAACTGACGCAAAACCTCATCTATTAACCTCGAATTTGACATAATTGTGAGCTCTTGTCATAATGACTTACAGTGCCACCAACTTTAAAATTTAGCAAAGGCTACTAATTTTAAAATAATTGTAACTAAAATGTCAATAAATGACGTTTAAAAAAACGGGTTTTCGTTTTAAATCTTCCTGCAACGTGAAAAAAATAGTATATGCAACTCGGAGAGAATGCTATTTTGCTTCAGTGCAATTTCTGACTCTCGGGCTTCGCCCTCGAGTCAGAAATTGTACCTCAGCAAAATAACGCATTTCTCTCCCTCATTGCATAATCTACTATTATTCAGGTATAAGGTGAAAATGGAATGAAAAATAGCTAGAAAAACAGGTGGATTTGAAAATAAAAGAATATTGCACAGATTGCAGTTTGAAAATGAATGACGAATGCCTAATTTGAAATGAAATAACATTATAGTTGTTTTAACTCAAATAGATAAGACTACAGTGTATAAAAAAGAAAATGAGGTAGTTAAGAAATTCGTTTCTAATTATTGATAATAACAACTTTTAATAAATGTAACGAAAACGATTTGGATTAATTAAAACTATTGAAAATTAACCCTATTTTATTAAAGACTGTTTGGATAATAAAAAAGATAATTATAAAATTTCACTGGGGAAAGATATTAGAAGATTTAAACATATAAGAAGAATAACAAATATAAAACTAAGGATGGTAACAAGTATGTGGTTAAAAATAATCGCAAGCAGAATTAATCTAGAAAGGTGAATAACTGGAGAAGAACATGAAGTCAAGTTTATAGGAAAATTACATTTAAAGTCAGACATTAATTGAATTGGATTACATCAAGCTGTTCAGTGGTTAGGGAGAGTTCGAAAGGAACACCATCGGTTAAGAAGTTTGGCAGCGGCAGTAAAGGAAGTTTGGCAGCGACAAAGGTACTGATTTGGGACAGTTGACAATTGAAGGGCAATTACTAGAAAAAGGCAAATAAAAGACTATAAAAGTGAATTAGTTATCAAAGAATTACTTACTGTGCTTTGAATATTATTGTGTAATAGGGAAGCAGTCTGTTTGTCATATGAATTTCAAATTTGTTTTGACATTTGGTTGACAGTATTGACATATGAAAATGAGATTCAAAGTATTAGAAAATCAATCTTTCAGAATACAAGTAACAAGGTAAAAAAATCCATCCCGTTGAGTTTTCAGGAGCTATTGACAATAGTAATTACTGACATTAAAATACAAAATAGGGCAGTTTGTAATTTGAAAAGCTGATCGGTGTCATACTTAAAGATTCAGTTCAAATTTGAGGCACAGCAACGTAGAGCCAGTGCATATAAGTGACGGACAACTTGTGGCAAATTAATAATTAAAAGTAAATGAAGACACCACGCTGTTAGCCAGCACAATATAATGCCAACGGCAATTTAACATAATAATATTCGTAAGAAAGAATAGCAAGTCCATTAGTGGAAAAGTTCATACGGAAATAGATTTGTCTGAATAGTATAAACGCTGTATAAAATTACTTCCTGCACTCTGCACTCCACTGTTAGCCATAATTATATTCTCTGTAATTCTTTTAAAACGCTTGGTGGCGCTGGATTCCTATTCGGATGATCTCGCGATTGCACCATGGCGGTGAAACACATTTAAAAAAAATCTGTTCATTTCTGGTGTCGGTAGCCGACAGAGTGAAACTATTCGACTGGTTGCAGTAAATACTTACAGCTGCAGGGCGCTTAGCTTTAGATTAGTAAAAAACGCTTACCAGTTTACAGTAGCACAATATCTGGGAAAGACAACAGAAAACCATCACAGGGACCACTTTTTCCCCTAACATAAGGTGTATAAGGAGTACGTCTCCAACTGCGGTTAACCATATTGCTTTCACATTGATGCCAACGTCCGAAATAGGACACTAAAACAAAGTACTTCCTTGGAGAACATTAAGGCTATGGCGTTTTCTATATTTAAAGAACACCGAAAAGAGAAAGACTGACTGAGAAAATAACTGTTTTGGTTGCAACAAAATACTATACAATTCCACTTTCAACTGTCAAGCGGCATTAAAGCAAAACATCAAAGGCGGGCGTCCACTGTTTTCCCGAGAAATCGTCGATTCAGTTGCAGATTTGGTTTTACCGTTACATCGCTGCAGCCAACTGATTGCTTAAAGGTCCTGTCACTTTATCAAAACAGTATATCTGCTGGCTTCCTACAGGTAGAATTTGTTTAGCTTGGTTTACACGTGGCCTAATGCTCAGTAGAATGCGTTTTTAAGCCCATTTTCCATGTTCTCTTGTTTTATATCACCGTTTGTTTGATCCGTTGCTGGTTGTACACTGCTACCCCGATATATCTACAAGGGGCGATAGACTCAATATGCTGGTTGCCAAAAATTAACTCGAGGGCAAGTAAATTATCTGTACTTATTATCCTGAGGTGATTCTCCTTGGGTTTCTTCCAAAATGCATCAGAGCCACTATGGTCAAGTCTTGCAATTTTTCTAACCTTTCACGCACCTGGTAACGCATCGTAAGCTTTCAGATACGATGGCAACCCATGGTTGTTTAAATTGTGCCTCTCACGAAGATTACCTATCGCAGATCTGAAATCCGCGGCTAAACCGTTTGTCTGCAGTAAACGACCATCAGTCTCTCCCTTGTTTAACTTTATTCTTACATATAATACACATATTCATTCACTGCCCACCAATTGCTATCTGCTTTGTAACAAGAGCAGTAATCGAGTAAACCCGATTACACACATGTGTGTAATTCTGCGATTAGGCAAAAATTGTGGATTGACAGCAACCAATATTTTTTTAACTGCACTCGCGAGCCACCTTAATATGTAGTTAAGCTTTTTCTTCTTAATAGTTGCTTTCTGAGTCTTTATTACTTAGCTCTACCGATTTCGTACGCCCTTATCAAATCAGTTCTTTTTACTTGGATGGGCTCCCTATACTATGAGCGCATTAGCGTATTGAAACGTGTAATAAACGTGTTGTTGATGTTTGACACACTACTCGTCCTTTTTTCACTTCCCTCGTCTGAAATACGACGGAAGTATTGTATTCGCGGAAAAATCACCTGCCGAGATTTCTCCAGATCTTCATGTTTAAGGATGACGAAAAATAAGTTTTCTCAATTCCGTCTGTCTGTCTGTCTGTCAGTCTGTCTGTTGGCAGTATAGCTCAAAAACTATTTGTCCGAAGAAGACGATATGTTGCATACATATTATATATCTACCTCGCATAAAACGGGTACAATTTCATACAAATATATACAGGGTAAGCAACTTAAAAAAATACAATTTCGTTTATTTTTGATTGAATTGAGGAATACATAAAAGTACTAATTTGTACATACGAGTACTGCTGGCTTTATCCTTGCCAAAAATCGGAATCAACAAATACAGAATAACTTTTCGACGAGGCAAAAAGAAACAACAAATAGGTGCCTTACATTAAGTAGACCTGAATCGCAAGAATAGCCAACCCAGAGGTGGCGCAGTCAGCGCAGCGGTGGTTCACCGGCGAACAAAGGAATGAAATGTTCGGGCTCGTTCGCAGGCGGTAGTTCGAATGAAATTAAGGATATTTTTTTTATTTAAAAATTTTATTTGGTATTATTAAAAACGTGAAGATATTTTTACCCACAGTTTCCTTCGATTTTTAAAATTATTTAGTGTCACAACGCCCACTTGTTGTCTTTATGAAAGTATCCCCATAAAACTATAAACTAGCCCAGAACAATGCCGCTTTAGCAATTACTTTTGCCTGCAGAGAACGGAGCGCTGGGCCCGTGCGTGCCCATCTGAAAATTTCCTGGTTTCTCGGTTGTCCCATCCGCCCCTAATTCTGAGTAACTCAAGATAGAATATTATGTCAACGGTATTAAAAGATTGCGCTTAACAATCATTTTGCTAAAGGAATATATGTTTATCGAAAATATAGCTTTGCTCAATTTTATGTCACAACGTCCACTGCTAGAGAAGTTTTGAGTAAAGCCCATAACAGATTTTTACTTTGAGTCTTACGCCGTAGTTAATCTACTCCATGTAAGTTGTTGGACTTGGCACCCTAATCTAGTAGGTTATTATCACTCATAATAAACAGGTGAATTTATTATGTTTTGTTTAGTCCCAAGGCTCTTCTCCAGCATCCTGTCTGAAGTAGTTGCTTAGAATACTAAACCATACGACGTTGACGCTAGGCCCTATCGGCTACTGTTACATTTTTACCAGAAGCTTCTGAAGATAAATTGGCATCCACCGGCATAACATTCACCACAAGCATTTGTGTTCTGCTTATATTATACAAATTTGTTACAATCAAAACGGTCACAAAGAAAATGTAATTTATTTGCGGAGAATTACATTGTCTCGGCTGTTTTGTACTCCTGGAAATAAACTGAATTATAATGCTTCAGCAGTTTATTTGTAGTGGTAGGCTACTGACAGTTTTTGAAGCACCAGTACAAAGACGTGAAACGTGAATTTAAGCGCAGCTCTGTTTCTTGACGTGCAACAAACGCTATGCAGCTAGCGCTAAATTCTGTTTAATATAGTCTATAAACTCTACCGGGAAAGCATTTCAAGAAGATTTGCATTGCAAGTTATTTATGAGTGCATTGTGTCTAAATTCCTATTTCTTATTTAAGTTGCTCGTTTTATGCTGTCGTGCAACCGTTATAATTATGTGGAAAAATTGCAATCTTACACAACAACTACACAATATTCCGCTATACTTTTTAAAATAATTAAAAGTCAAACGCAAGTCTTAAAACAGTAACGCATGCTTAAACGCTGACAATCATTAGTTTTGTATGATGTTAGCTCAATATCTGGTATAAAAATGGAGACCATTGTTGTATACACACTTTCCCAATAAACGACGAATTTTAATTAACGAGTCTTCGTTTACATCGATATACCTTTATCAGCAACGAGAAAATAGAAACAATGAGTAGATCTGAAAATTAGAAAATAGATAACTACTTCCATCATGCATACAGCCGGCGGCAATGAATACGAACAACTATAGTTATTTAAGTAGTACCTACTTTAGAGCATACATTGCTAGAATGCTAATGCAGTGCGACATTTGAAACTTAAAAACTTCGCTACATCATTAACTTATTAGCGAGGTGTTAATTGACGTGCAGCCGGAAGCAGTTGACCGTAATCTGAAAACTGGCGTCCATTAAAACTTCTCGAAGTAACTTTATGGTTCAGGACTTAGTTGGCAAATGAAAACTAGAGTAAAAGCCAGCCGAGCGCTTACACCACCGAAAGGTGTGACAATGGGACATTTAATTTAAATGTGAATGGTAGCATGAGGGAGAGGCAAAAGAACAAACTCTGAGAGAAATTTATCGTTTGTAAGGACCTGTGAAATTCTGTTTTGTATTGGCTGCATATTATATTGTATTTACCATGTTCATTAATCAGTAAATACTAAGTACTGAAGGCCTACCATAGAAATCGCCTACAGGCGAAGCTTGTGAGTATACTTATTATTAGAATCACGTTTACCCTTAGCGTTAGAAATAGAAGCAGCTGGAACTAAATACGAGACTTGGTGAATTGAAAAATCGGGAATCAATAAATGTAAAAGTTCGAAAGCGGAAAATTGTATTAGTAACTTATAGGCATATCTCACATTAGATTATTTATATTAAACTTGGAATGATTGCTATATTCTTTGGGTTTGTAAGGCAAGCCAGAATTTATACGCATAGCTAACAATTATTTAAATTAAAATAAATG
This sequence comes from Agriotes lineatus, assembly GCA_940337035.1. NCBI lineage: Eukaryota > Metazoa > Arthropoda > Insecta > Coleoptera > Elateridae > Agriotes > Agriotes lineatus. Next base: position 12,852 of record CALNHX010008156.1, read on the forward strand.
AGATGCTTATGATATTATATTTTTTCTTGCAATTTATAAATATTCCAATAGGGTGTCACGAAATATGCCAAATACCTAGCTAGCAGTAAGTAGAGAAAAATGTTTTTTTTCTCTGTATAGGAGTGCACTGAAAGTAATATTTATTACATGTTACATATTTTATCACTTATAACTTTAATATATTTTTTCCGACCTCTCTAAACCGAAATAGAACACCTGCTAAACCATGTGTTATAAAAGGGTTGAAAAAAGATGAAACTTAAAAACATTGGTTTAATTACCATAGAGTTTTATAATAATTATAAAAGAAACTTATAGAAATGTTTTAAGTTATGCAAAAAGATAATACTCTGCTGATAGATGAAAAATAATCTTCCAACAAAATTAAAACAACATGGAAAATTATAAATGAAAATTGAGGCTTAAATAACCGACAAAAATCTGATATGAGCAGTAAGGTAAATAATCTTGATATGAGGAATTCGTTCCATATAGCTGAGGAGTTTAATAAATATTTTATTGGTATAACGGCGAACTTGAAGTCAGAATGAGATCAAAATAGAGATTCAAAATTTTGCGTACAAATAAGTCTTTCAATAACAAAATTTTGTTTTTGCACGACGTAGATGAGAGTGGACTAATTTCAACTATTACATCACTCAAAAACAACTTGCGGCATTGATTATATTTTTACGGTTCTCATAGAAAATGTGTATTCTTTATGCAATTTGGTAAACGAATATTCTGATAAAAATCGTGTTTTAGATGTACTAAGAACTGCAGATGTCATACCACTTTATAAGAAATAAGATCCGAGTTCTCCAAAACAAAAAATAATAGCGTCTCGCACATTAAATGTTTTGCAAAAACATGGTGTATTTTCCAAAAATCAAAATAGCTTTAGAGAAAGCACTCTACAACGACTGCGCTTATAAGTTTATTAGAAAACACTTGATAATTTAAATAACTCCAGGAGTGTAGATCCAGTCCTTGGTATATGGGCATGGTCCTCTATAACATACTACCTGTTAGTCTTAGAATGTGTTGCAGTAAAACTTTAAAAAAATATTTGAATTTAATTCTCAAAACAACGCCTTTTATACGCTAGAAGAGTTTTTAACATTTAAATTTAAAATGAATCGGAGTACAATAAACGTAATGTAGTTTGCTGAGTTAGCTTGTGATAAATGTAGATAGTTATACACTGTTTTAGTTGCCCCCGCTAGGGCGAGACACGTGTACTAGCGAGGCTATAAACGCGATTGCCAGCCGTGTGTCGTACGAAAAAGTTTTGTATACTGAACAAGAACAAGAAACATTTTGATTTTATTAAAGAATTATCCCAAACCATTTGCTTTAAAAATGCTGTGATTCTTGGCATACGTTTGGCAGTACTGAAGTGCATTATTGGTGACGCTGCCTATGTTAAATTCGAGGTTAGGATTTGCGTCAGTTTGTGTCAGACTGACGAAAAACCTTAACCACTAACTTCGAATTTGACATCGACTCAGAGTGCCAGCAGCAATATGCTTCAGTACTACGAAACGTATAACACGAATCGTTAAGTGCTACCCAGCTAGGCCATAAAAACATACCTACCGGACTCGTTTCTAAGCTGCTAGATAGTGACCACCAGACCAGTATAGAAAAAATACACTAACAGTATAGTATTACAGAATAGTAATTTACGTTACAAGGCCGGAAAATTACAACGAGCCGAATCTGGAATTTCTAAACGTGTAATTTAATAATATTTTACGGTCGTGTATCGTACAATGTTTTATTTCATACTGTTTTATACAACATGTTCATTGAAAAAGTCCATAAGGGGCGGTTGTGAAAATTCAAACGTATGAATATGTTGGTGGCACTGTAAGTCTGTCAAATTCGACGTTAGCAGGTTAGGTTTTGAGTCAGTCTGTGGCAAAACTGACGGAAAACCTAACCTAATAACCTGGAATTTGACATAGACTTACAGTGTCACCAACTTATTATTCAGCATTGCCTAGCAAAACTTTCCGGCCTTGTGATGTAATATTCCGACTTTCTGGCCTTCTGATGTAATGTTCCACTTTCCGGACTCAAATTAATGGCGTAAAATCGTATTTTCCGGACAGTATGAAATAAAACAAAAAAAAGTCATACTCACATGTCTTCCGATGGTGCCCTATGAAGTGAGTAACGCTAAATTTGAATCACTTTGCCATTAACCACGCACCAAAATTATTTTGCCTTTTGGTTACTAACATCACTTAAATGGTAAAATATTAGGAGTTGCTCATATTACAGGGTTTTTAACCTATTAAATGTCAATTGATTTAACGTCATGATAGAGTAGCAACTCTGATCCATATTTATTTCGAAAAGTATTGGGAATTTGTCCTCTCAGAAAATGTGTAGGTTGGGTTGCAGTCCCAAATAGTAAAGGGTCCATTCCGTAAATAGATTCAAGATGGTAAAACTACTACAAACTGCTTAAGGTCACTAAATAAGGTTAGGTACACTAACGTAGTAAGGAAAACTCGGCGTTATCTCTGTCAAATCAAACCCGGTTTTTCAGTGGTGTACACAATCAGAGTATAGGTTGTAATAGAAATTAATGTATGTTCCTGTAACGTGAACGAAGTAAATAAATATTACGTAACAAATGTTTATAAACATTTTTGTGATAAAAAAAGTAATTCTTACACACATAAACCTTTATCGAATATTTTGTACTGCTTGCCTATATGTGAAAGAAATAAATACATATTACGCAGCCAATATTTCTAAACATTTTTGTGATAAAAAAGTAGTTTTCAGTAAAGCCCTTTACATATTCTTCTAAGAATTACTAGACATTTGAAGTTATACAACTAAAAGCGATCATCTGCCTAAGTTAAAACCTAGAGAAAGGATTGTGATATCGCATTCGAAAAATAAATTAATACTAAGAAATGGTTATTTAACCAACAAGTGTGTTAATAAAGGTGATTAATAATCGAGAGATTTTAACGCGTGAGCGAGTGGAGCGAGCGAACGCGTTAATGAGCGAGATTATTAATCACCGATTAAAATAAGAGTTGGTTACAAGACTTTTCCGTCAATCGTACGTTTATTAAAATCCATCAAAAATATTTATTAGTTTTGACATTTCAGATACATTTGACGTTTAGTACGTATGGTTGCCGATGCCGGAGCAATTTTGCGGCAATTAAAATACTTGGCGGTTGGAAATCCACCTCTGTTGCCGAAGGATACATTGAGAACTCGATAGGTATAAAATACAAACTGCCACAAGGATATTGAGCGAAGCGTTTTCTAATGTAACTATTTATATTAATAAATCCACGGAAAAATTTAACCTTTAGTTTTGACATTTCAGATACATTTGACGTTTAGTACGTATGGTTGCCTATATAAAATCATTGCGAAAACGGGTCTATTAATGCATGATTTTTTAGACAAAATCATGCATTAATGAGTCGATATATACACGATTGACGGAAAAACAATTTATGCACTTGCTAGTAGCGCCTATGGACAAACTCGTATTTGAAACCTCAAATGTTATTTCCCTTCCTATGTTAGCGTAACTAACTGGATTTAGTGACCTTAGATATGCTGTGATCTTACACCCTCTGGACGTGTGCCCTTCAATTCTCTTTTTTGTTATTAATCTTTCCTTTACTGATCTTTTGCTTAAATTTTATCCTATGGCTTAATCCATGAAGTAAAGGAAAAGAAAAGGTAAACAAATAGAATCAGATTTTTCTTGTGTAGCATAAATTCTACCAATAAAAAAATATTTGTTAGAGTTTGTCCAGGTAAAAAAGAAAATTTGCAGGTCGTGGTTCATATATACCAACTTTTGGTTGTGCTTGATAATGGTTGACATTTTAGGTTTTGCGCCGGTTAAGATGAATACAGTGAAAGATGAACAATGGCATCTTTACATATTTAACTCTGTATATAATTTTATCGCTTCTATACCTTTCCTCGTCTTTTAGATGTGCAACCGTAATTAACGAAAAACGAGTTTTCTCAATTCCTTCTCCCTATCCGTCTGTTCGTCGGTCTGTCTATCCATTTGCCTATCCGTCTGTTGACGGTTACCTCAAAAACCATTTGTCGCTCACGAATATCTACTTTTACCAAGATTAAACCTCCAATAGCTGCCATTTAATTTCAGGAGGCATTACAATTAATTTTAACTTGAACACCCTGTATCTACGTAAGTAGCAACATATTTCCAAGGTATATTTGAGTAGCTATTTATATTTGGATCTCTGGAATATGCAGTTCTTGGGTGTAACAGCACTTGTGAAACACCTTGTTTATTAAAATATAATTTCATTATTCCAAATTTTAAATTACTCTTCGACAATTAAACAGTAATGCACCTAAACTTAACTGGACAGTGGATTAGTAACATACCAGAATTCACACATGACTTAAACAAACCAAAATATGTAGTACCGAACTTTCTGTTGTCAGAGGACTGGCTTGTACATATACAACAAATTTCGAAGAGAAACTGCAGACAGCGACTTTTAAACTGCAACAAATCGAGAAAATATATTATGTAAACATATCAATCAGGAAACCAAATAAGATACTACAAAGTAGTATCTGTACCAAGCCACACGTATGGCAAACTTATACCATCACCAAGAAAGGCGAACGGTAGGATAACAACCACTGAAATGAAGTTCCTAGGAAACACAGCCGGATATAGCCTTAGAGAGAGTAAAAAGAACATCGATATAAGAACTCAGCTAAACGCATTTGATAATAATAAAAAACAAAAGAATGTAGGCAAAAATAACATGCCCACTTAAAAAGAATGCTAAAACGAAGACTGCCGAAGAGATAGGAGGGCCACTTCATAAATTTCCGCAAAGTAAGGTTAGAAATTGATTTCACAATTTTTTTATAAGAGTTAACATTTCAGTAGACAACAAAAGTTGACAGATTGAGACAATTATTCTTCTTAACATAGAATTTCGGCTTAGACCGCGTCGTATTTGTATATGAACACCCAGCATTTTCTGGCTTAATGTGCCTTGCACCTTGTGAAGTGAGCAAAAACCAGCAAGATGGTCATGCTCTTTGGTGGCTCGTGTTGTTTGAGTATCTTGAGAACGAGGATACTTAGGCAGATTCGGCCGTTTTGCTGTTTGTGCATCCATATTCACTAACGTATCGCAAGACCTTGCAGCTTGCGTCATCAGAATGAAAGTTGCACTAAAAACCGAAGGTCGGTGTGGAGCTATTTATAGTCCTCCGTGCCAGGCGCGCGGAGTGGCGTAACGCTGGTTGGTCGTCCAAGAGCAATGTAATCTGTGAGGCGTGGCCGTATGACGCACATTGGTTATAATGGTTTAGATCGTGTATCACAGGGGTCCACGTTTTACTAAGCTTAAAGCCATCTTCACCGAAGTGCCGGTTGATGAGGTCCTAGTAATGCTCAAGTTAAACTTGTCGAAATATGGCTGAAAAACACTTACTTCAGTTGGAACAATAAAATATACGAACAAGTCGAAGGAGCGGCTATGGGTTCACCGCTATCACCTGTTATAGCTAATATCTACATGGAGGCTTTTGAAACCAAGGCTCTCGAACAAGCGCAGCTAAAACCGACTTGCTGGTTGAGATATGTAGATGATACCTTTGTCATCTGGTCACATGGACGCCAGACATTGAATCTGTTTCCAAAACACCTAAATTCTGTACATCCCAATATACAATTTACAATGGAAGCAGAGGAAAATTGCAGTATTCCGTTTCTAGAGGTCCTGGTGAAACGTAAACCAGATGGCAGTTTAGGACATGCAGTCTATAAAAAGAAAACACACACGGACAGATATCTAAATGCTGACTCACACCATCATCCAATGGAAAAAGCAACAGTTCTCCAGACTTTGGCGACAAGAGTCGTTCGTATCTCAGATGAGGAAATTCTAGAGAGAGAAAAGCTACATCTGTTTGACTCTTTACAAAAGCACGGATACACAACTACCGGCATACGAAAATCGCTAGACAAGACTATAACACAAAAGACTAAAGAAAAATCCCCACCTCTGGAAGGCTTAGCATTTCTACCTTACTTTAAAGGCTCGACTGATAAGATAGGACGTGTTCTGCAACGATACAACATCAAAACTGTGTTCACGAGCAAGGAAACTTTGGGTAACGGCTTCAGATCGGTAAAAGACAAGATTCCAAGTTTAAAAACCGCTGACGTGTATCGCATTCCTTGTTCTTGCGGCTCGAGTTACATTGGACAGACTGATCGTTCAGTTGATCTAAGACTTCAAAAAGGTAAAGGCGATTGCAAACACAAACACATCACAAAATCAGCCGTAGCTGAGCACACGTTTACAAATGGTCACACTTTAGAATTTCAGCACGCCAGAGTACTTGCCAGAATAAGTCACTACTTTCCGCAAGTGATACGTGAAGCTATAGAAATAGAAAAACATACAAATAATATCAACAGGGAATATGGCTGTAAGCTTAGTAAAACTAGGGCCCCTGTAATACACGATCTAAAGCATTACAACCACTGTGCGTCATACGGCCACGCCCCACGGATTACGTTGCACTCAGACGACCAACCAGCGTTACGCCACTCCGCGCGCCTGGCACGGAGGACTGTAAATAGCTCCACATCGACCTTCGGTTTTTAGTGCGACTTTCACTCTGATGATGCAAGCTGCAAGGTCTTGCGAAACGTTAGTGAGTATGGATTGCACAAACAGCAAAACGGCCAGATCTGCCTAAGTATCTTCGTTCTCAAGATACTCAAACAGCACTAGCCACCAAAGAGCATGACAATAGCGCTGGTTTTTGCTCAACTTTACAAGGTGCAAGGCACATTAAGCCATAAAATGCTGGGTGTTCATATACAAATACGACGCGGTCTAAGCCGAAATTCTATGTTAAGAAGAATAATTCGAGTAACCGCGAAAGCTTCAAACAGTATATTGCAAAAATTGTTTATGGTTCGTATGTAAGCAGCTTTTAACTATTATGAGTTGTATGAAAAATGGAACTAAGTCGAAGAGATTATCGGCCGATGATTTTTTACGATTTTAAATCCTCTCACTCCAAAAAAGTGCTTAGAACGACTTCGCAATGCTTTTGCGGATGAAGCACCATCAGACCGCACCGTCTACGAGTGGTTTGCGGAATTCCGCCGTTGCCGAAATTTTCTTAATGACGAAGTCAGTGAAGGTCGTCCAAGATCTGCCGTTACTGATGAAAACGTTGCCGCTGTACGCCGCCTCGTGGAGCAAGACCGGCGGACTACAATCAACACCATTCTTCACCAACATTTGGGTGCCAGAAAGCTGTGCACGCGTTAGGTGCCACATAATTTTGATGAAGCTCAAAAACTAGCACGTGTGGATTGGTGCAAGAAAATGCTGAAGAGGTTTGCAAGTGGTCAGCCAAAACATGTGTATGACATCGTCACCGGTGACGAAACATGGATTGATTGTTATGAACCGAAAACGAAGCGACAATGGGCACAGTGGATCTTCCAAGGTGAAGCAAAGCCAACAAAATGTATGCGATCTCGCAGTGGAAGTAAGAAGATGGTTGCTTCGATCTTTAGCCGATCAGAATACGATAGAAATAACAACAGCAAAAAATTATGTAGTAATGCAACGCACAAAAGTCCAGGGCATAAAGAAAGAGCACGAAGATAAAGTTAAGTTTAGAAACCATTTTGCGCTTGCTGAATCTTCTTACTGCTTCTTCTCCGGGGCAGCAATTTTACATGAAATGCTGAAGTTACTGCTACCTTTCACAATTTATTTTTCGTTTCTTATCACGTCTTCGCATTTCCTATTTGTTAATAGTAGTTTTCCTCTAATACTCTTCTCGTGTAACGCTATTTCCTATTTGTAGGTGCTCTTCTTTATCTATTTATGTTTCTTCTCCTCTTTTGTATTCTGGTGCTTGTGTGTTCAATAAAATACCATATTCAATGACTAGTAAAAGTTTCGAGTAGTCTTCCATTATTTCACTTCTTATTGCAAATATCTCTGCAATGTTAACATTCCCAGTTACTTAACTTGTATTAATATTGTTTTTATTCAAACCGCTTCTTTGCCTGTCGTGTTTATATTGGTCAAAAACTTCGTAACAGGCACTCAGTATCGTTAATTGTGTTTGTCTGCTGTGTGTTTGCTCGCTTTCTTGACTTCAGACTCGGATAGAAGATGAAAAAGTAGAATAAAAGTGAGTGAAGAACCAACATCTTATCTCGTAAGGAACATGAACAAGATGACGAACAAACTTCATTATATGTGTTTGTTTGTTAGTAAAATGCAATAAAAACAACCGCTATCAAGTAGCCTTGTGTCAAACAGTAATTTCTGAAAGTTGAGGCTAATGTATTTGCCGATCTCAATGTTCAGCAATTTCCACGAGCAGAGTAACACCGAGCGAATAGGCGACTGGTTCTGCAAACGTATATGTTGTCGAATGCAGTCTTCTGCTTAATACAGTTTCCTACACTTTCCGCCAGGAGCAGTAATTCGTCGCTAGATGGCGATATAGTTTGGCGTCATTTCCGTCCGCAAAATTTTCACGGAGAGTCGTTTTTGCCCCCCTTATTCTGGTTTTTGATCTTTGGCCTTCGGCCGGTTTAAAACTTCCTCAGATATTGTGTTGAGCTTGTTAAATTGTTAGCAATGTCAGGCTAATGCAGGACAATCGATTAAGGCATATTTCGACCAGAAGACATGCAGATGCACATTTTTGAGGTTGTGTGAACTTCTGGCAGATTTTTCTGGTAAGGCAGTTTATTCTTTGGTGGTTAATTTGCTAATTATAAATATATGTACAGCCTTCACCCTACGTGCTCAGCTGTTCGATTAGAGTGGAATGTCTTCAGAGTAGCCAGCTGGCTAGCAGCTTCTGATTGGAACAAGAATTGCCCGGGGACCTTGTCCACCATTCCTTGCAGGCAGAAGGGGCTGGAATTAACGTGGCATCTACCTCGTGCTGCATGTGCAGATTATGTCCATTGTTGGTGTTTGAGCCTTATGGCCTTATATTTATTTACTCCATAAATTCATATGCAATCGATTTCACTGCTAACGGCTTCACCGTTTTACCAAATTGTGTTTTTATGTGTGTGTAGATATAGCGCCAAGATGGACAAAGAAGTTACAGGAGTGAAGTTTAGGTCTCGTACAGATAAGCGTAGTAGGGAAAGACCACCCACACGCTGGACAGATGATTTGAGGAGGATTGCGGATAACTGGATTCAAGCAAGCCAAGATAGAGAAAGATGGAGAGCCATGGGGAGGCCTATGTCCAGCAGTGGACGAAGCGGGCTATTTGATAATTTAACGCCAGCTTAGAGCTGAGTGGTTTAATTCAGGAATAGATAACGTCGCCTTGTATGTCAAACAATTAGCTGAGTAGCTGGTTGCACCACTTTACGTTTGTTCCCTATAAATATCGCCCGTATTAAGTTTGTTGGCTGGGAAAAGCGCTCCTAGCATATCATAGTGTATTACAACTACCACGCAGATATCTGAATGCGAGATTATTCGCGATATGCAATTAAATCACTAAGGGTCGGTTCTACAATGCAAGTATATCCCTACAATTAGCTATCTGAGGTTTAATTGGCATAGTTTCCGTTGTTACAACAATCGTTTCTAGGGTATTTATTCCCCAGATAACTTTATCCTTGGATTGTAGAACCGGCCACAAGTGTCGAACGCAGTAACATATTGACATTCATTCAGCCTACGAATTGCTTCAAAATTAATTGCTTTGACTATTTTGAAATTTAAATTAACCCAGTTTGGAAAATTTACATATATTTATTTAGCAAGGGCTGCCGCAGGTCTGCATTATGAAAATTGTGATAATTATGTGATTTGGTATTAATTATGTGATATAGTATTGTTTATTGTTCAATGATGCCAGTAATTACAAATCTATTTTATCCCTCCCTGTTTTTGATCTATTAGTTAATTGAATCATTATACGATTTTTCGAACTGTGGGTTTCATTGTGTGTTGTTATCCTTGAGCAATTTAATGGTTCATTCGCTCAAATGAACAAGGGAACATGGGCCTGAATCATTTGGCGCCCCTATAAAGTAGATCTATTAGTTTTGAAGATAAGTTACCTACGCCCTTCCACTGAGTTAGTCCGAGTGCATGTTCCGATTCAATATCGGCAATTTATAATGTAACAAAGTCATGTAGTAACTTTTTTCGCATTTTGTATAATAATGTGCTATTGTACTAAATTCAAAATCGATTAATAAAGTGGCACTTTGGTGAATAGAAATGTCACTTTACTATATGGTAGTGTCACTGTCAAATTCGGGGTTAGCAGGTTAGGTTTTTTGTCAGTTTGTGTCAAATTCCAGGTTAGCAGGTTATGTTTTGCATCAGTTTTGACACAGACTAACGCAGAACCTAACCTGCTAACCTCAAATTTGATATAGACTTACAGTGCCACCAAAATATTATTCATACGTTTGAATTTCCACTGCCACCTTTTTTAATGGACGTGTGGTATAATACCTTCATATAAAGGTTTGTTTATATATACCAATACAAAATACGAAAAAATAATATACACACTTCGTAAGAAAATTAGTTTTACTAAACTTATATAGCTTTTTAAGTTACTCGCTGGCTTCGCTCGCCCGTACTCAATCAAGCTATATTCGTTTAGTAAAACTTTACTTTTATAAACTTGTTGTGTAATATATTATTATGGATTGGGTATGCACACAACCTCACTTTGACAACTGACAACTCAAGGGACATTGCGTTGAATTCTGGGTAGAACGATGTAATAATCAACGACATGTAGTCGTAAAACAAAATCTAGTTGAAAGCCCTCTCGATAACGTTTTTTAAGGCACGTTTGATTTGTCAAGTTTGACTTCAAATTTGGATGAAAGATGAAAAGTAGAATACATGCACAAAATGTCTGGCAAACTGTATTATGTGTATCTGTCTCTCTGTACCTTTTATAGGAATTTGTTAATTTTGACTTCAGATTTGGATGGCCGATTAGAAAGTAGAATAGGAAGATCTGAAGAACCAACTTTCCATCTCCTAATGAATATGGACAAAATGGCCCTAAAAGTTAAAAAGTTAATATACCGGGATTGGCTTATGATTGGTTAATTTTAGGAATTGTTACCATATCTAACTTCATCAGACCCCGATATATGTTATAAATAGCAAAAGCAGTTTTCATTAAGTTAGAGATGAAAATATGGTGTTTTTGCTTTCTCAGCTAGAGATAAACGATTTCTAAACATAAAATATCCTCTATAAATTCTAAATTTAAGTAGAAAAACATGTCGCTTGTATTAGGGAAACTTTAATAGAGTACTAGGTAACCTTAACAAGCAAGTTTAAATGCCCTCATATTTTGTAAAATTTATTTATACGTAGATTGAAGTATTCTTGAAAATGTTAGGTATGACATATTTAATTTAAACTTCAGCCTTTTATAGCATTTTTTTCCCTAAAGCATTCATAAATTTTTTACTAGACCATGCAGCAATTAAGGCATATTCTCAGCTTCATAATTTTCTTAAAAACTAATTAGCGTATCTCCTCATTATCAGCATAACTTCAGAAGATTATGTTCATTTTTATTTATTGTCTGCCAATCCGATAGGATTAGCATATCCTCTGGTCAACAAGGGGAGGTGATTATTTTCACTTTATTCATGACATTTACGAAGCAGTGTATGCCATAGACCGGTTTAAAGATGCCGAATTATTTCGAAAACTAAATTTCACCAGGCCAGAAAGGAAATTCACGGCACCCTAAGAAAATATGCAAATCAGTAATGGGTTTGCATGTATGTTACCCCGCCAAAACTAAGTTGCCACTTGCTTTTTGCCAATTTACACAAGTTATATGAGTAGGTAATTTGCTTTGAAGTGATTCTAAAAGGCAGTTCAAAATAATATAATTACTTTTGAAACCTCTCAAGCATCATCGGGTTATAATTACGCAGTATTGCGTTGCCTAATTCATTACAATGACGGATTTATGTTAAGGAACCTGCCCGTAAATTTTATTTTATTTTCGCTTTGAGACGTGTTAAAGTGGAAATAGTTGAAATTAGCAAGGTATGACGAATGATCTATAAGCCTTAAATTCTTCTGGACGACGAACTTCAGCAAATCCTGAGACTAACTAGAAAAATTCTGGTAGGTATCATTGGAGAAGAAACTTTTGATAAAGTTATTAAAGTAACGGATGTAGAAATGGTCCCTTGTACGGCGCCGACGCCGGCGCCGGCGCTGACAATTATCAAAAAGAGACAAATAATCATACTAACGTTAACGTAACTTCCAGTAAATTAAGAGAGAATTGTGGTAAATCAGATTTATGAAGTAAATATTATTGTTTGAAATCGACCTGTATTCCTTCTCTCGTCGTCTTCTCGGCCTTCTTTTCCTCTATGTCCTCGCCATTGTATTATTAATTATTTTTTTGGAAGTTATTCTTGTAGCATGGATCATTCATTGTAATATTTGCGTTTTTAGAATACGTATGATCTGTTTTTGTTAATGGCCCGGGAACTGTTTCACAAATGTGAATTTCTGCTTTGGCGGCACCGCTTTACTCTTGTAACACTTGGCTTTGCTTGAATCGATATTCAAGCCACTATTTTTGCGCAATCTAATTTCTGTACACCGTCTGTTTTTATAATCATCGTATCTAGGTTACAGAATATATCTACCTTTTGTTACGTCATTTTGAAGAATTTACGCTGCCACTGGTTTTATGCTGGCCTTGAAAAAAAATGCTCTGTCATTATTTAGACGGACAAATGCTAACGAGAAGAAAACCAGGTACCTATGGTCAAGCGAACAGAGTACGGTTCAAAATGCCTGGGTCTGAACGACGAGGTTGCCGCTTCGGAGCATTCCGGCCGGATCTACATAGAAGCATCCCAGGCATAACTTTATGGGTCAAGTTTTGTTTTTCTCACGGTGAGCATCTATTGAGAGAACGTCGCCTCGGTGCCAAATATCGCAAATACTTTATTCGTCCCGTCTCCTATTGTGCTGCAACCACCCTATAACGGCGATTCTTAAGCCTACGCAGACTTGTAAACCCGTTTTCTTACCGACGGGACGTCGGTTGTCGGTTTGAGCTACCGCTATATATTTTCCAGCTCCTTTGATAAAGGGCCTGCCAAGGCTCGACAGTCCTGAAGCCTAAAATTCGACACCAATCCTGGGCGACATTACTACCTCAATTCCAGCTAACCAATTCTTCGCTCATTACAAAATTTAGCTCACCGAAAACTTTACTCCTTACCGGCTTTCAACTTCTGCATTAAGTTAAGTATAATCACTTTATTGTTTAATAATGCATGTTGTGTATTTCCGCAAATTTTGAATACGCTGCATTTGTGAAATGTTTAAAGAATCGACTGCTTAGCAGATCTAAATTCTGAGCGCATCCTCTCTGTAGATTCCTATTTGCAGTCTGTGAATGACTTGTCACTAGGCTATCAAAACTGACTTCATTAACATGTATATGGTGTGACGTCACGCGTGTAAAAATATTAAGGTTGATCCATTGTTGGCCTCAGCATTTGCAACTCTGCCCGGCAAGCAAAATTTTTATTTTGGTGTGTTGTTTAATTTACCTGCTTCAAGATATCATACCGTTTCATTTCTCGTGCAGAAAAATTCAGTAAGCGTTTCAGCCAATTACCCATCACAAGCTAGCTGAGTAACCCTCAAGTTTGTGGCATATTGTAAACGAGGTTTTCCCTGTAAAATTTTTCAAATTTGTAGCTTCTGTTTTCTCATCGGAATTGCCCTCATCATATGTAGTTGATATTTTTAATTAATCTGCAATCTAAATTTCATTAGATTTTGTTTTTAATTCAAGTTTTGTTTCATATAGATTTATTTTTCTTTTGTCTACTAACGACACATCATTGGCAAATACCGCGCAATGACGCCTTTTGAAAATATATCTGTTTACTATCCCTTAACGTTTTATAAAGCAGTGTTGAAAATAACAGTGATAGTGTAATAGTGCTTCTAGTCATGCTGTGGTTTGAGCCCTGTCATTGCAAAACATATTGTAACAAGACGTTTGTTAGACTCTTCTTTTCACAGTTACGTGTTCTTTTGCTGTCAGTTAGCTCAATTTAAAACAAGAGAACTCTTATCTTCTTCTTTTCTAGTAGAAATTACGGATGCTCAAAGCAACAAAGCCCCTGGATATGACCCAATGTGGCGCAAAGCACTCACAAGATATACTTAAAGTTTTTACTTGAATAGAAGCCAATAAGCTCGAAATTAGTGTAATGCAAAAATGTGTTGGTTTTAAATGCCCATATCTCGGGTGACCAGTTTCAAAATCGACAATAGCAAGTTTCTGACTTTTAGTAAACGATAGTATATTATATACCAAGGGACAAAAGTGCATCATTTGGTCCCGTGAGTAAAGTTTATTATACAATAATCACTCAAGGGATTAAAGGCACTTTGGTGCCCAGGTATATGCGCTATTTTTGCTCTCCCGAATCACAAATCATGAAATAAATCTGATTTTTAAATTTATACTTTCGATTCGGAAAAATGGATGATGTACACTGTGTAAAAATCACCTGTAACTGTTTATCTGTTTTACTGAGCATTTAGATTATCCTCAATTATACATTTGATAGCTGAGTAACTGTACTTGAATACGTGTTTTATGCATGTGGGCAGTTCTATTGCATTGTTTTCATAATTCTTATTAGTAGGTAATATAACAAGGGTGAGACATGTATATGGATACTTTTTCACACGGCAAGGACAACCTGCACGATCTTTTTAAGATTAGTACACAAAACCATACAGGATTTTTTTATTAATCTATATATTAAATTATTATTATTTAACGGCAAAGACACGTAATACATCTGAAAAATAGGTAAAGTAGAAAAGCTCTACCAGGTCAAATTAACCTACCTCCACCCTCTACGTTACAAAATTATTTTCGCTGGGCAATAGTTATGAGAAGCCAAAATATCGTACGTGCACCTAGAATTGCTTGAACCCGGCTCATAAAAACCGATATTTGGGAGAGACTTACAATGCAGTGAGATTCCAGAGATAAGCTGACGCTCGACGTAACAGGTCTCAAATAAAGCTCTCAGGCGTGACCTAAAACGTCACCTGATTTGGAACGCACGCTGATACAATGCAGTGCAATTTGCTATTTGCACATACTTTTTTTTTGTAATTTGGTGTAGCCCAATTCAGTCTGTCAAAGTTATCGAAGTAATCACTGCTGGTACCCTTGGCTTCTATCCGCGCTTGTCGCACTCAGTATGTTTTTTTGTTCTTTTAAAATACTGACTTTCGGCATATATGTAAATAGAATCCTGTACAAACGACAACTCAGCGTATTCTATAGAATGCACACGACTTGGTGTCTAAGCCAAACTTACTTCAACTCAAATAGAGTAAACAGATAGACTTATATCTCAATAATACAAGATTCATAAATGTACATTGGCAGTTTTTTGACAGATCGTTAATTACTGTTACCTAGCTTTGGCGTATCTGAGCAAAATACCTTTGAATAGGTGATCGTCCTGTCTTGAGGCCTTCGCCAATTTGACTTCCTAGATATGCTATCTCCTATTGTTAACCTGTTTTCTGGTTTAGTCAACATTGGCTTCGTTAGTTTTCCAAGTTTACTGTCTATCCCAGCTCCTTTACTGACCAGCACACAACTGCTCTCTTTATATACAGATTGTCCGAAATCCGTTTTAAACATAGGAAATTAATGAGTGCGAAAAGGAAGACATAAACAAAATGAGTAGCTGGACAAGGATAGAATGTAATCATGGCTAGGTAATTTCTCAAACTAAAATTAAGTCAATAAAAAAACAATCACTTCTTCCACATATTTTATCTGTCATTAAGAGTATAAAGTGAGGTTTAAATAATTAAAATAATTATGTAAGTAGTAAACAATAGTATATTTAAACCTCACTTTATACGCTTAATGACATATAAAATATTTGACAGAAGTGTTTGTTTGTTTAGTTTAAAAAATTACCTAGCCATGATTACATCCTATCTTTGTCCTGCTACTCATTTTGTTTACGTCTTCCTTGTGGCTCTAATTTCCTATGTTCAAAACGGATTTCGGACAATCTGTATAACTGTCATACGACTTCTTCAAATCGATAAATAGGACACCTCTAACTGAGTCTTCCCCGTACAATGTCGGCATTCTGTTTTAAATTTCCTTCTAAGTTCATTATTTCTTCAATCACTTAATTCAGTGTTGGTGCCGTTTCCTCGAAATGCAGAACCTATTTTTTGAGGTTTTTCTTCGTATTACCCAACTAATCCCCTCTTTTCTTTTATAGAATGGTGGTCTTTTTTTCCATCTTTTTATGATGTTTTTACTTTATTTGTACATGTATGAATTGAGCCTTGAGGTATCAAATGCAGGTTAAAGGCGCTAATAAATTTGTTAGGTACATTTATATCTAATTAAATATATCAATATCCCATAAGGCTTTAGAGACATGTCTTAAATAATTTAATAGAAATTTTTCATGCTGCAGAGCGTCAGACTTATTATGCTGTATCAGTTATTCCAAATACTGGGCGTGTTTCACGAATAATAAGATCAAGCACATCGGATGTATTTTGCTTCCATTAGATACGAGCAGTGTTCTATAAACATGAAATATAATCAAGCACGTTTATGGGCCCCGATACGAGTACGAGGTTTCACGTCTGCCCCTGAATATTGATTTCTACTCTCAATATCTCACGTTCTACTAACCTTGATCTTGCTAAAGCACTGCCATTCGATTTCTACTCTTCCTACCTTTGTCATTGAGTAATTCACGAAGCTCGGTGCACGCAAAACCTTTTATGGTCAAATACGAAAGGCGATATATTGGATACGTGAATAATATATCGCAGATGGTGGCTTGGGTATTGTAAGTGCAAGGCAAGGAAATCGGTAAATTCAAAAGCACCCAGCATCGAGTGTATTCCTTATTACATAAAGTATTAAGCGATAAATGGGAAAGGCTAAAAGTGGTTAGTGTTCTATTACTTACGTTTGATTTAAATTGTTTTATATGGTTTAATCACGAATGCGTTTAAATTCGGTTGTGTTTACTCAGCACCCTTGATACCAATGGCTTTGGTTAACTTTAAACTAGAGTTTTGTGGAAACTACTTAAACCTATATCGGGTATAAATACCTAACTAAATTCAAATAGTAGGGGTTTTTTCAGAGATCTCAAAACCTACAGCAAGAAGAGGTAAGGAGATAAGATTGAACTTTTAAGGGACTTGATATTTAGTAATACCACTTGACATTTTTTATTCGGAATATTTGTTTCGAGATATGACATCAGGTTCCATAAATCCAAAGGTGGTAATAATATAATTACATAATTTTTCTGTAGTACTATAAATATTATAGTTGAATTTTAAACAAAGAAAAAGATTATGAGTTTGTTTGACCTTAAGACGACCAATGTTAGGTAACCTATTATAAACAGTGGAAACATAAGAAAACTAAATCTCTGGTCAGATTTTCGGCGCTTTATATTATGAACACTTGAAGCAACAATATTAACATAAAATTTTAATAATCCAAACACTTATATATTCTGGATAATCAATAATGTGTTACCATAGTGAAAATAGGACAAAAGATAAGTAATCAACCAGATTTTTTTAAGTAGCCTATCTTTACAAAGGTCTTCTGGTGGAAATTTCTATTCATTATGGCATAGCAAATATTACTCACCGCTACCATGTTTAATAAAAATGTAACAGTTTTAAGCACGAAGAATTTGCTCCTGTTAATATGTAAATACATCGCCGATAATTGTTATGCAGGGTATAACTGATTGCCTACCAGCACAGAGTTTATATGTACAGTGTGGTCCATTAAGTGTGCAACAAATGGGAATTTTTTTAATTAGTTGTACAGTCGTGTGCAAATAAATCTGGGACAGTGTTTTTTTCACATGCAAATTCAGTTAAGAATTGAAGAATATCTCCATGGATTTCCTGCTATCAGAAAGAGTTACATTAAACTTTAACAGGTACTGAAACCCGTAACTCTCTCTGATAAGAGGAAATCCATTGAAATATTCTTCAAATTCTTAACTGAATCTGCATGTGAAAAAAACACTGTCCCAGATTTATTTGCACACGACTGTACAATCGAAATTTAAATATTGCCAAAAGTTAGTGCATGTTCGATAACCATATCAGATGCCCTTAGAATGGCTTCAAGTCAAACAATATACAGGGCAGAACAAAAAATATGTAATTCGTTCAAGAATAAAGTTACCTTATTTCAAAAAATATAGCAAAATTTTATTGAGAAACGTTGTTTAGAATTAAAAGTTATGCTCCAATACAAAGTCACGGCCTCCTATTCAAATTTTGATTCTTTTTTGGAAAATTTTGTATTACCCCCGTATGATACATATTTTTATTATTTTTATTTTATATGTATTTAAAGTAGCCACAACCACATCCCTTTTAAATAACTTTTAGCAACTTGAAGCGTATTTGTAAAATTTACTTGGATTTATATTTTTTTAGGTAAGCGTCCACTTCATGTTTGTTGCAACGATATTTAACAGAACTTTAGAATTCCGCAAATATTCTTTTTAACAAGGCAAATGCTTTACTAATAATAATTTACATATGAAAAACTCTTAATAAAATCAGAATAATAAAAATATGTATCATACGGGGATAATACAAAATTTTACAAAAAAAGAATCAAAATTCGAATAGGAGGCCGTGCCTTTGTATTTGAGCATAACTTTTGATTCTAAACAACTTTTCTCAATAAAATTTTGCTATATTTTTTGAAATAAGGTAACGTTATTCTTGAACGAATTTCATATTTTTTGTCCTGCCCTGTATATTGTTTGACTTGAAGCCATTCTAAGGGCATCTGATATGGTTATCGAACATGCACTAACTTTTAGCGGTATTTAAATTTCGGTTTTACAACTAATAAAAAAATGTCCCATTTGTTGCACACTTAATGGACCACACTGTATATTTTTTTGGCTAACGCTACGAACCCTAGGGCGTACATTTTGCAGTTTATATTAATTCTGATCTCCGCAACACATACAGGTACCGTACGTCTATGAGAGGCTGAATATTTGGAAGTTTTTTTTATAAAAAATTATCTGATTTTCCAAATAAGCTCAGAAATTTTTAATTAATTTAGGGAAAAGGTTTTAAGAAAACGGTATTCGAACTAAGATATGTCGTCATTTGTACGAAAGATATTTTTGGTCATTTAAGAGCTCAGTTTTTTTATGGATTCTAGTAAGAGCAGTTGCTTTTGACGATGTTTAAATGTAGTTGTTTGTAAAAGTGAAGAGAGCGATTCCTCTCTTCATTGCGCTTTGGAGTAATCTACCGATCTCAAAGCGATTTCGAATATTTACGGGTGTGTTTTACTCTGCACATGCTATTTTTATCGGCTCTGTTAAAATCGTTTAAAATTTGAACAATGCACTGAATTTGACTCGGAAGCAAAATAAATATTTGGTTGATCTCGTGACGCCGAAGTAAGTGTGGGGCAAGTTCAGTTCAGTTTGAGTAGTGGACCAGCAATTACACACTCGAGATCGTTCATTTCTAAAGTTTACAAGGAGCGCTTACGACGCTTGTTGCATCTACTCACCTTCCTCAAATCGCAAGCTACTAATTCCGAAATTCTGAATGCCGTCTCGTTTTGAAGTACCGAGCAAGTTTAGTGTAGGACTTTGGTCTGCTTTGAAGGAATCACTATCGTTTATCGGCGCCTTGTATTCCCACATAAAACTTTACTTGCAGTGCATATGGTTTTACGCTAAATGCAGGCAGCTGTTGTCCATTCTTCAAGCAACGTTCTAGAAAGTAAGCCCGCCGTTTATCGCCCAACTTTAGCGGCACTCGTTATATTGCCCGACTAATTTCGCGCTGAGCCGCTGGTGGACCGATTACATTCTCGCAACAACTAGTTCGATGCATCCAGCTAAATCTCATTTATGGTTTTTTACTTTGCATGTGTGCTTCACTGGTAATTGAAAATGTGCTTAATATACCTATATTAGAAAACTTTGTTTGCTTCAATTACCACCAATTTCTACATGTGCTTAAAGCAAGCTTGTCGTTGTGAATTAAGTTTGGAAGTATTCCCGTTCGTAGTGCAGTAATGCCTTGATCATTTTGCACCCGTTGTCAATATAGTTTTTCCCGTTGAATTCTTTCGTGACTGCCTTTTGCTGGCCTGGTATACGGCAGACGGGTAAAATTCTTAGGATTTGTATTGAAAATCATTGTTACAATGCATGCTGACCGTGTTAATATTAAGAATATTATTTTAATACAGTTCTCTGCAGTTTCAATTTATATATATTAGTGCAGTTTCGCGTGTTTTGCAGCTATGCAAAGATTTCCAAAAGTTTAAAGGTGAATAGGGGTTAAAATTCAGGATTTTCACATTTTCCATTTCCAGAAAATTTTCCTAGTGACACTTCCATTACATCACAGACACGTGGAAGACCATAGCAGCGCCCTACACAATAACAAAAGCAGGTTGGCCTTACCCACCGATTTAATTTCAGCTAGCAAACGCTTGTTGTTGGTATCACAAAGTTGGCAGGCAAACATCTCGGATAGGAGGCTCGGGTCTCCGGGCCAGGAATGCCATACGATAAATAAATAAATTTCAGATTAAAAACGACCTTCATCCCGATGAGTTACTAAGTACCAAATTACCTTGTTTCGTGTCGTAAAGTGCGATTTACCGGTAACAACTAGCAACTAGATCATTTATATTTTGGAAGTTTCCTTTCACTTTTTTAAATATCTGGCATGCAAAACCAATGTGGTGTAACTACCTAACTACCTAGCAAAGGAACGGATTTGTGTCTCATAGTTGTTCTGGGTATATTCTTGATAGAATAACTTCCTGAACAGGTCAATACTTTACCTGTACAGTTTCTGGATATTAATGTCAAAATTATATAAAAAAATACATTGGAACAGAGTTTACGGATGAAAATAAAATATTGAACAATTTTGCTTATGACACTTAAGGCGGTAGAAGCCACAGAAGTTATTCGGCTAAACTCGTTTGATTGTCGCAAAACTTAGCTCACCGCCTCGTTTTGACAATCAACCCTGTTTTATGTTAAGATGTTCACAATCAAACTTGTATCGTTAATATCTATAAAAATAGATTTAAAAGTTTTTTTTTGAAATTTCACCTGTAAAAGGGTGAAATGCAAAGGGGTGGAGGGCTAAAATTAATAATTTTGTTTTGCTGTGAGTTCATTTTAGGATGAAATGAGCTGGGGTAAATAGCATTTTTCGAAATTCTACCCCTAAAGGTCTGAGACACTTTACTTAAACTTTACCCATAAAAAGATAAACTCTGTTTTCATGAATTCCTGAATATCTCTTAAACCCGATAAGACATCAACTTGGTGTTTGCTTGCAAAGGTTTCCAATACAAATGTCCGAAAACGTATTTGATGATTTTGCCCTAATCAACCCCTAAAGGTGTAAAATTTTCATTTGAGGTGAATTATAGGACCCATTGTATCTCCTGTGTTTGTTGAGTTAGAACATTATTTTTTGGCATTTAGACGTCTTTTTACATTTTTTAGTAATGGAATTAAGGGTTTTTTAAAATATTACTCCCAAAGTGAAGAAGTCTTTCTTTATGGGTCCATTTTAGAATAAAATGAGCTGAAAACTGTTTTTCAAAATTCTACTCACTAGGGGTTGAAACGGGTATTCTGCTACAATGTATAAAAGTACCGACCCAACAACGCAGAGTCGTATTAATCTTTGGTACCAGGAATTTGACATTTGGCCAAAAGGATCTTTTAGTTACGTAGGAAAGTGCTACGAAAGGAGTTTTTGAAATCCACCCCTAAAAGAAAAACCAGGGGTAAAATGCCTTCTCACGAATTCCTCAATATCTCTAATGCCCTATAATAAATCGGTTTAGTTTTTACTTAGAAAGGTTACCTATACAAGTTCTTAAAACGTAATTCAGGATTGTGCAAGGTTCAACCCCTAAAGGTGCAAATTTGAGTTCAGGGGTGAACTATAAAACCTTTCGTCTCTCCTGCGCTTTTTGAATCAGACCGTGGTTTTTGGACATCTACAGATTGTTGGCGGAAAATGCGAACATAGGCGGTCAAATGAGTTAGAATACAGTTTATGGGCTTTGCATGCGTTAAACAGAAATAGATATATATGATTTAAAATCTAGTGTCATCAGATGCTGTGTTGTCTGAAAACAAATCACCTTGATTCTGCGGATACTAGATTTTAAATCTTCTTCTTCTTCTTCTTTAGCCACTAGACGTCCACTCCTGGACATAGGCCTCTTCCAATGATTCCCATGTCGATCTTTGCTGGGCGGTCTGGATCCAGTTCTTTCCAGCATGACGTTGGATGTCGTCTCTCCACCTCGCCTGCGGGCGTCCGACACTTCTCTTCGATTCCCTTGGTCTCCATTGCGTCAGGGCTCTGGTCCATTTGGAGTTGTTTCTGGCCACGTGGCCCGCACAACGCCACTTCAGTTTCGCTATCCGCTCGATGCTGTCACAGACTCCTGTTCTCCTCCTAATGTCCTCATTCCGTATCCTGTCTCTCAGGCTCACCCTAAGCATTGCTCTCTCCATCGCCCTTTGACAAACTCGGAGACGATTGGCGCTCCTTGCTGTGAGTGTCATTGTTTCCAGTCCATATGTCGCTACTGGCAGGACGCATGCATCGTAGACCTTCCTTTTTAGATTTGTAGGAACGGTTGGTTGACTGAGGATGTAGCTGAGGTTTCCGAATGCCATCCAGGTGAGACCAATTCGCCGGGTGATCTGTGCTGTTTGGTTATCTTTTCCAAGTTGGACGTTATGTTCCAGGTAATTGTATTCACTGACCAGCTCTAGGCTGTGGTTCTCAATGGTGACTGTCATATCATCTGGACTCATGATTTTGGTTTTCTGAAGGTTCATTCTGAGAGCCACAGCTTGGGAAGCGTCCTTGAGTTCTTGGATCATTATTGATAGTTCGCTTTAGTCATTGCTAAAAAGGACGATATCATCCGCAAAGAGGAGGTGATTGAGACCCTTTTCGTCTATGCTGACGCCTTTCTGTACCCAAGATAGACTCTTGAACACGTCCTCTAAAGCCAAGGTAAACAATTTCGGCGTAATTGTGTCCCCCTGCGTGACTCCCCTTCTCACGGGAACCTTTCCAGTGGTCCAGTCTTCATCGATTCTTACATGTAAGGTGGCGTTCACGTAAATGTAGCGAATCAGGTTGGTATATCTGGGATCAATGAGGGGCATTCGACATCGTCTCGTGATCTGATCTTCTCCTGGAGCCTTACAATTTTTTTAGTTATTTCAGAGCTGCCTCCAGTCGCTCGTATCGATGGGCTCCAGTTCTTCTGACCCCACGTTGAAGATTGATTTTCGTGATTCGTCTTGCGGGTCTGTCATTGATTGGCTATAAAGCTTCCGATAAAAGTTGTCGACCGTTTCTGCAATCTTGTCTCTTTCACTGACAACTTCTCCTTGGTCATTCTTCATTTTGTGGATGATCAGCTTGCCCCTAGATCGACTGGAACGAAGGACTCTCATGTTCATATTTCTTCTGATGGTTTCCTCGATCAATCTTGTGTTTTGCGCTCTCTGGTCCGTTCTGATGGCCTTTTTAACTTTTTTGTTGAGGTCTTTGTGTTTGGTTGAGTCTTTGTCGGTGTTTCTTCGCTCATCTATAAGTTGCTCTGTTTCAAGGCTGAATTTCGGATTCAGCCGTTTTTGAAGTACACTGACTTTCTTTACTGCTGTTCGAATACTGTTGGTAATTTTAGTCGACAGCTCGTTCATTTCCATTTCTCGCAAAACTTCTGTTGGTTGTAGCTTCTTGTCTATGCATCGGTTGATCTCCCCTTCTTTTTCTCTCAGCTTGTTTATGGTGGGGCGATTCCATGAGGCAGACCCCTTTCGGGGTGTGGGAGTTATGGGCATTAGATGTTTCACCCACCTAGGTACCAATTCCGGTTTTTTCAAATTTCGCCATGTGAATATTTGGGAAGGTTTTTAGCCATAATCTTCCACGCTGGCTAAGCGAGTTGGAAGATGGGTGGGGATTTTTGGGAAGGAAATATTTGGAGAGTGGATGGAAGAACGATTTTAAATCATATATGTCTCTTTGTGTCTAACGCATACAAACCCCATAAACTGTATTCTATCACCTTTTACTGCCTATGTTCGCATTTTCCGCCACCAATCTGTATATATTTTTCTAGATCTTTAAAGTTTTTTTTCCTAAATTTCATTCCTAAAGGAGTAAAAATGGGATAAGGCAAGCAGGAGTTAAAAAAAGGTTAAAATTTGTAAGTTTTCGCCGTGAGTCCAATGTACAGAGTGGTAAGGAAAACCCCGGCCACTTTTCCAACTATTAACACCAGCTGTCGCTGTTTTTTACGATGTTTAGGTATTTAAGTTAAAATTAGCTGCGCTGCTTTCTACTGTCAATTTCAAAATTACATTCTGCTGTCAAACTTGACAGCGAAATGGATATGAATACAAATCTCCTACAACGTATTGTTATTGTGAAATGGTTTTATCAAGCACAAATAGGTCATTCTACTCGTACCAGAAAGGCGGTACAAATAGTGCAACATCGTTGGCGTAAAACTTATGCGAATCGACCAGCTTGTAGTAGGATAACTACAATTGTTGTTACATATGAACTAATTTCAGTAGTCCACTTGGATTTTGCATTGCTGTCAGTATGTTAATTTAATTTTCTTTACAAAAGCGCCATTTCTTGACCGCTACAAGAAAAGTGACCGGGGTTTTCCTACAGTGACTTTATATGAGACAGTGGCGACAATAGACTGTATTCTTTTTATTGCTCAAATCGGCCACCACTAAGAGGCATAATTTGTTGATGCTTTTGTTTGTTTATACCAAATCGAAGTTAGCAGGTTAGGTTTTGCGTCAGTTTGTGTCAAATTCGTGGTTAGCAGGTCAGATTTTACGTCAGTTTGTGTAAAAACTGACGCAAAACCTAACCTGATAACCTCGAATTTGACATAGGGTTACAGTGCCACCAACATATTATTTATACGTTGTGTAACCATGACTATTCAAAAACGTTCAATTTATTAAAATTAGAAGGCCATTGGCCGCCATTTTGTGGCAAATTGTGCCTATTGTCGCCACTGTCTCTATCAAGGCACTGTAGGTTTTCCTAGCCGCTCTGTACATAGAATAAAATAAGAGGATTTTTGGAATTCCACCTCCAAGTGGCGAAACGGGAAATCTTGCTATAATTTATAAATATAACATTTAAGAAGTACATATACTTTTATTTTATTATCGTTTAATACTAAAACTATAGTTTTATCAAATTATACGACGAGAACGACAATTACATACACACTTCTAGGGGGTAAGTCAAGCATAAAAGAGTTATGGAGAACTTTTTTCGGAAGAATATTGTTTCGTTTTTACCTACAATATGGTTTTACAGCGTTTTTTTTTAGCTATTTAGCATATTGAGTAAGGGGGAGGGGGATCTGTAGAATTTATTTAAGATTTATAAGAAAAACCATACATTTGTATTCCGTACCAAGAAAGGGCATCTTAATAGTAATGTATACATTAACAATTGAAATTCCATGTTCAGTTTGCATTTGTGTACCTGGTATTACATATTAACCTGACAGTCATCTCTGACTCCGACTGACTCGAACCTCAGTTCCCTTCAGATCTTTAAGTCGAGTGGCCCAAAATTGAGTTAGTACTTCTGTCGCAATATTGAGGTTGTGTTTTCGATTTACATACTTCTCGAATACAGCTCGACTATCCGTATGGTTCAGCCAATCGAGTCAGGATAAATTGTTAAATTCGGCGCCCATAACTGTTAATTTACCAAAACTAGATACATTTACTATTAGAAACGACACTCCTTTGACATTATATGTATATAAGCTAGTTGTTAAACATTTTCACAAGTGACGAAGTTGATATTGGGCATCTTCCGCTATTGCAAATTTAAAAAACTAAAATAAAACAAAGATAGGTGTCTAACAATGCAGGAAATAAAAATTGTTTAAATATAATTTAAAATCTAAAGTTTTCTTATTTTTTTTAAATCGTGAAAGCATTTCTTAGAGTATTGAATTTTAATCTCCAAATGGATTGTTTTGTAGAGCAGCAGAAACTTCTTATCCAGCCACACGTTTAAAGGTTTACTAGCGTATGTTCGTTATATCCTACTGCAGTTATTTTTCTATCTGATAAACTGGTAGGATAAGGATGTGCGAGAGGAGGTACGAGTAAAGTGTCCATCTTACCAGCTGCGTGGGCGAAAAGAAACATGTGGTTTTAGTGAGGTGTCATGAATAAGAATGTTCACTAAACTTCTGCAGCAAGTTAGAACCTTGTTGTAATAGAATTTCAGATGATTTGAGTTTAAGATATACACAGAAGTTCTCCAAAATGCTGTATGGCTGTGCTCTTTGAATTATCGCAAGGTAGTATTTGTAAACTATATTGCACTGCTGTTTAAACCTGAAAATTAAGAGCAAATACTCAAAGTTGTGCACCCCGAGCTATGTAGCGGTTGCTCCGTTTCGAAACGGAATTGAGAATGCGATGTTTTTTTTTATGTCTGAAAGGAAGCTTTAAAAGGAGTTGGTATGAAGGCTGGAGGATATTTGAATATCAATAAAGTCTAGAATTTAAGCAAGCGTTTGACTTCGACCATATGTTTGATACTTCTCTGTTAACAATTATAGATTGACCTTATACGTAGAGCAGGAACAAGTTTTTTTCACCATAACTGCGTAGGTAAACTTCGAAAAATCTAAACTGCATTGTTAAGTAAATTATAGGCAAAATGCAATAACAGGAAAATAAAAATGCTTTATCTTCATCGGTGTATTTCATGTGAATGCTGAAAATATTATATCGTAGAAACATCCAGACCTTTAGAAGTTAGAGTTAAAGAGCATCAAATATGATAAAAACATATAAATTCAATAATTCTAAGCTAGCAGAACATGCTTGGAATTACAACCACAAAATACAATGATTTGACACGAAGATCTTGTCGAAACGATCGTTGTCAACTAAACGTATAATTAAAGACACGGCATATATTTTACTTAACAAAGAAAAATGCGTTTCGTCTTTCTTAATGTTTTTAGACAAGAGTTGGCTGTCGATTCTTAAAGATCAGATCAACTAGGTAATCAAATGTCAGTATCAAGCAATTTATTGGACGTTGACCGTTCTTCAGTCACAATGAAAAGCTAAGCTCTTCTTTCATTTTTAGTTTTAATTGTTAATCGTTGATAACGAGGGAGATTGTCAGTAGTAACGCGCGATATTTAACATTTTAAATTTTTCAGAGGGGCGAAATACCCAAAAAGGATATGAACCTATTGGGCTCTGGAAACGAACTTTTTAAATAACCTTTGGCGGGTGTACTGTTGTATACCATTCTGCAGTAACCGTACGTTTCGTTTCAAGGACGACAGTTGCGATAGGTCCTGGTTTAAAAAAGAAGTAAGCAATCATTTTCTTACTACCACAGATAAGAGCACACGAAGTGCGGGCTTTTGGCCAAATGTGTTTGTGCCAATTTTCTGGTGCACTGCTCGACTGCTAAGTGAATTTGGCTATTCGAAGAGAAAAGTAACTACAAGCGGCTTCAATAGCCTTGCGGTAAGTACATTGCTGCATATTAGTTTTCTGGGGTGCGCTCCACCATTTGAGCAAGTGAATGCATTATTCAACGTGTACACATAATTACACTATTTTTATCATCTTTCAAGGCTACATTTAAAGCGTGTATTGGGAGACGCCAATTCCCGCTGCACACAAAGCGGTATTTAAACGTTGTAGTACGGCATGACG
The DNA here is from genome assembly GCA_940337035.1 of Agriotes lineatus. Classification (NCBI taxonomy): domain Eukaryota; kingdom Metazoa; phylum Arthropoda; class Insecta; order Coleoptera; family Elateridae; genus Agriotes; species Agriotes lineatus. The sequence goes on from CALNHX010008156.1 coordinate 40,828, forward strand.
TCAGTAAGGAGCAATCGGGGCTGAACCGAGCAGTACATCGGAGATTCTAGGAATTATGCAATCCAATAATCGCGGTGCCGCAATCGAAGAAGTGCCGTTTTCAAGGGTACGGAGTCGTGTTCCAGGTAAAATGCATTTTCCACGCTTCTATCTGTGTTTTGAAGCCAATAGCTGCTGTAAACATATTTGTTTTTGTCGTGAATTGTTTAAAATCCAGTTTCAGCGCACAACACTTTAAGGGGTGCCAAATTCATGTTTAGGCGAATAGTGATTTTTCGTAACCCACTAACTAAGATATTAAGAGAGCTTCATGTTCACTGAACTAGGTAACCGGATAAAACGGGCAAAATATAATTTAAATATTAAGAGCTACCAGACGTCTTGTTAAAATTTATCGCGTGCACGAAGAGGTGAACAAATGCTGCAATAAATTTTGATTCCCAACTAAGGGGCTGAAAAAATCCGCATTTCAAGTTATAACCACTTACTCCTTTAACTTTGTCTGATCACCGCAGTTATTTGGAAAATGCCAGGAGGTTATTCATTTTTACGCTTATTGTAGGTCTCATTTTATTAGAACTCATGCAAAATGGAAGAATCTTTTTCGCAGTTCCCTATGTAGTTTTAATTTTAAGTGACGAAAAAAGTTATAGTTGTCCAGTTTTACAATTTTGAGGAATACTGCAATTATTTTATCAAGTTCCATTGGAGTCCCATATTGCTAAACAACTGTTCAGCTGCCCAGCTTTGGAAATTAACCAGACACACTGCCACAAATAATGTACTGTTCGAGAAATCGCTGACGGCAAGTATGTCTAAAGAAAAATTCGTAGTTTACAAAGATGTAGCAGTAGGCGAAGACATTCATCTCTCAGTGCTGCTAACAGCATTAGCACCATTTCGCTTCAACATTTATCTCGTGAAACCGAGCAAAGGAAAAGTCGACAAAGCGAATCCTGCTCCAGCAGCTTTGCTTTGTCAAAAAAGTAAAGAAGAACATTTTATTTCTGCACGCTTTTACTGGGTGCGCTACTAATTTCTCGTTTTTCATGCAGAACAAACTGATTTTCATGAAGCTGCTTTAATAAATTATGTTCTAAACTCAGATGCAGTTTATATCAGAAACTTATTGGATTATTATTATATTACAGCTTCTTAACAATAATACTAATAATATATCGACCCTTAGATCAGTAGCCAGAATGCTTATCACTGAGCTATGGAGCCCGGTTAAGTTGGTATATATTACCTACTAAAATAATTTTGATTATGTAGAGTGTCTCAAAAGGTGTGGCAAATCAAACTTACCCTTTTAATGGAATACCCTATATTTAGCTAGCTTAAAAGTTTTTAACTAAAATACTAATCTCTTTGATACCAAGTTGTATGGGTCTAACGCTAACTGCTTTGAAGATAATAACGATTTTAAGCAAATAAAACACTAAACTTTAAACGGCTGCTGGAAGTAACAGAAAACAATCGAATGAAGGAAAACGTTACTAATTTTTTTTCTTTTTTGTAAATTACTTCTAGAGTCTAAAATAGTGGGGGGGGGGGTATTAACGCTATACAGGGTGCTCAACATTTGCGAATTTAAGAATTTCGAATTTTAAAAAATGGAACAACTTATATATTTTCATATTTTCGAAAAGCCCCTTTAATGAGCATTCTTTTGCTATGTATCTTCATCCCACTAAATTCAACTATTTTTCAGATATGCGTATTCCAACATCTAAAGCAATTCAGGCGCTTTAAGCTGCGCTACTTCAAGGGATAACAAACAAATGCGGTTAAAATGATAATTTAAATACTTGAGCTCTCCAAAAAATCATAAAACCGGATTTAGAAAATATAAATCCAGTCATTGCTGATAAAAGAAATAATTAACATGAGAAAACGAGAAATGCAGGAATAAATTAATACCAGGATCATAGAAAATCAGATAAAAAACAAAAGAGAAAACACTAAAATCCTATGCGTAATTAGTCTAAATTTTCAAATGATTCTCTTTCCGTTTTCACGGTATTAAAGCTATACAGAGAAGCCATAATTGCCAAATATAGTAATTTCGATGTGTTTAAAGAGAGCACCATACCATCTCCAGAAAGCAAAGAAAATCGAATTTACTATAGCCCCAAAAATTAAATCTTGCACAAACAAAAATATTCACAAAGGCAAAACGAAAATGCCAAAGATACACTCATATACTCGTAAATACTAAACAAAATTGTAAATGGCACAAATCTAAAATCTTATGTATTTTAATATAATTGCAGTGACGTAATTTTTACTTAATATTTCATTTGGTTCTGAATTTAGTAATTGTGATGTTGAGTTTGTGCGATGCTTTATCCAAATTTTTACTAGTTGTGATTGTAAGCTTATTTATATATGTACACAGTTCGATTGGCAAAATGGAATTGAAGTAAACTGAATAGAAACTACTGGCGTACTACTTTTCTTGCAACTGCTGCACGAACATACGTCTTCCATCCATAACTGAGAACCGTGTGAAACGGAATACAGGTGCTGACTTTCGTATGTGATGTTTCGTTTACGGTAGAAACCCAGTTTAGCGCACAAACCCTTTTGCGTCCGAATACTTTACTGCAAATTTTGTACTAGTTACCCACTCGCTACAGACAAAGCCTGAGTACTCACTCGCAATATTATGATCGCGTACAAGGGTTGTTGCTGAACGTCTTACGTTAAGTAACTGAACGCGTCTAAATATCGTCGAACCTGACGGCTACTATAAAGTTATTAAAAATAACTAGAACTAATTCGCCATGCACAAGCAATTCCAACAAGAGCAAGGCTGCAGCCGGTTTATTCTTTAACAATCTGCTTAGAATTGCACTGAAATCCATGAGTACCACCCTACACTAGGAGTTTGGAAGTTATGCGGGAAATATTTTTCTAATTCTAAATAAATTTCTGCATGCTCGAAATGGCTCTTCACGACGAGAATCGAAAAGGACGGTACTTGGCATGCGCAGGCTGCAGACGGCTGGCCACGAAGAAACCACAGAACCACTTGAACTCGGTGGTGAAGCCTCGTCAAGAAACTGCAGGATTGGGCGTTTCAAGGCTTTTCTCCACTGAACAGTGAGATATCAGTAGGAGAAAAGGACCTTCAAAGGAGGTATTTTTTTGTAGCGTAACTAGACGGTCTAGCGGTCAGCCTGTTAACTGTATAGCTCAAAAACTACTTGTTGGTAGAAGATAATATTTTGCATGCGGATGAGATATCTTTCTGGCTCTAAATCGAATATACTTTCGGTCAAATACATACAGGGTCAACACCTTCATAAAATAAAATTCTGTCTATTTTGGATTTATTGGAGGAATAGATAAAATTAATAATTTGGACATAGCTCAGGTATATGTGAAACTGGGGGCCTGAAAATACAGTGTAAACATTTCAAAGTCAGGGCATCCTTTATAAAGCAGCGGTAAGCGAACATAGTAGATGCGGGGTTCAAGCGTCTGACTATCAAATGTAGGCCCTAGTTCAAACCCGCCGATTGCATTGTTTTTTATTGGTAGGTTGGTGTATTACTAAGCGTGTCATATTACTGTTTCAGTATTATTAGCAACGTTAGAATATTTGTATCTATTTAATACATAATTTAAACATCCTTGTTGTGCGCTTCTTTAGTGTTTCGTTTTATCCAAGAAATTACTACATTAAATAACTTGACGCATACACTAGCAACTTTTAGGTGTGCAACATTACATCACAAATAGCTAAATATCAAGCAAAAGTTCCATTATACTGCTTTACTACATGAAAATTATTGCCTAAATGTTTGTTTTCAAAATTTCCACTTGCGAGGGAAGTTGCGTATAAAGTAATTTACAGATTTTTGCCACTGTGCCAGTGCTTTTCTCGTACATAAACACTGATTATTTTTCCTCAAATTTTCAGAATTATCTGTATGCCTCTATTTCTATGTCATTTGAACCCTATGTTCTTCTTTTCTGATGGAATTTCTATTTACGTACTCATATAGATTATAGAGGACCGCTGTAATAAATGCATCAGAAGGGTAAGAGTATGTTGGGAACCTCAAGTCAGAAAGTTCGCGTGAACGTTTACTTGTGAAAACCTTTTATGCAATGCAGAAATTGCGGACCTTGAAAATATTAAGTCATAAAAGTTTGTACGCTACAGTATTTAAGCAATTAATAAATAATTCAGTCAATATGAAAAAACTCTAGTATAGAATAAAGTAACAATAAAAATGTATATAGCAGTATACTGCGAATGAGTGATTTGAAAATCATATTATACCTCAGTAAGCGCATTTGATGTTAAATAAGTGCAATTAGTTTCTATACAAAATTTTAATTTACATACATTTAATATAAAAGGAAATTGGGTAGAGTGGTTTCGTAGATAATGATTCAATTTAAGGTTGTTTGATTATAGTTAATACACCATTGCTTGTAATTAAAATGATTTCCATAACAAGGCTTCCAAATATCGTGAAAATTACTTTCATTTATTTTCTACACTGATTTTCTTTAGTAATAAATTTTAAAAAAGTTTAGAGTATTTCCAAACTTCCCATTACTTAGACAATGTGCTAGCTACTACGAAAATCCCTAAACGAAGTATATCTAGCAAAGAGAGCTTTGGAAGCCGAATGCTCGTAATAATTTTTCAAATTGCTTTGACATGCCCTGTGCGGCTTTAAATTTGTGACGTGAATTTTATTACCATCCCTTATATAAATTAACGAATTTTCCTTCGCCAGCTAAAATACACAAATGAGCTTTATATACGAAGAGAAAACGTCAACATCTTTATGCTTTTACGCTTTCAGACCAACCTGTGTGCGTAACACGACAGCCTTAGAAGATCGGTCTCGGGAGAAAATTGAGTTACATTCAAAATATGGCAGCGCAAAGCATCAGTCGGAAAGCAAAGCTGCGGTTTACTCGAAACGATTTGTAATTGCAAGCGTGGTTTTCTGAAAGAGAGATTTTACGTAAAGCTGGAGCTGCGAGCGAGCGAATTGGTTGCCATGAAAACTGTATAAAATACATGATACTAATAATCTCTGCGCCTGTATGGTCACGATATCGCATGCAAGGCTTAGTAGAAGTGCAAAACGACAGACCTGTGCTTTTCCGGGTCAAAGCGGGCTCCTCTACGTTGCGAATACAACAAAGGCATTTGCTGCATTCCTTACGGAAGTTCATAGCGTAGCTTCCGTAAACCATCGGATTCATGCAGCTGTTAGATACGGCCATCATGAACAGGGCATCTTGCAGCCAGCTGGGAAGCCGTTCCGCACTGTCTCTGTCGAACATGTACCTGGAAAAAGAGATTAACTCTTTATACACTATATTTTTGTCCCTTTGAGACACCAGTCTCGTCTCTTACGTAGAGTTATGTTTGGTTTTGCTTAGGGTTGGGTTTAACACGTAGCGGTTGACATATTCAGAGAATAGATTAACCGAAGAAGAAAAATCAGTGTGTTTTATCAAAATAGTACAACACCATTATGTACCCCTAGAAATTTTGTAAAAATATTTAATGAGTGAGTTATTTATAATAGTTCTATTTCCCCATTGTATTAATTGCATTCTCTGTAATTTTAATGCACTGGGGGCTTATTGCCGCATACATCCTTAGAGATTAGTATTTATCTTGATAGATTACAATACTATATACTATATACGTCAGATACAAGCTATTGGTAAGCCGAGCTAACTGAAACTGTTGTATTTTAGTTGCAAAACAAAATAAAAGCTTTTTACTTCCTTTTACAATAAAGGAAGTATTGGATTCACCCCAAAAACTCGAAATTGAGTTTTCAACAGATTTTCACGTTTTAGAGTCCCCTGAAACCAAAAAACATGTTTTTTTTTCATTGGTCTGTCAGTCTGTCTGTGTGTCTGCCTGTGAACAGAATATCTCAAAAACGGAAAGAGGTATGGCGTTGAAACTTCATATATAAGTTTTGTGTACTATGTAGATGCGACAGCAAGCTTTTGAAGAAAATCGCATAACCGCAAGTAGGTGTTTACCTTTGTGATTTTTCAGTTTCTTTCGATTTTTTCAAAAACGGCTATAACGATTTTTTTTAAACTTTACATTTTTATTACATTTTTAATGTGTATTGATGTGAGATAGATAATTTTCCAGTTGAATACTTCTAAAATGGGTTTCTTTTGTTTTTCTGTATTCTTTTTATTAACTCCTATTTTAATAGAACACCCTGTATATTATTACATTTTTGAATTCAGCTTAAAATTCTAAAAAAAAATTGTCTCTTGAATTAACACTCTGTTTTGTACCGTTTTTGTAAAATTTGTAATTTTTAAAATTTTTTGACAAATGCTTAAAAATTTTAAATCAAATTTTTGGCTAACTATAAGATCACTGTAAAAGGAAGTTGTGTGCGTGTATCACACCAGATTTTTAACAAGTCGTTTCGGCGGCTTTTAAACCTAACTAGTGTTTATTAAGTAACCTCCTGAAATTCCAACTTCAGTAACTAATAAAACACATCTATGTCTATAGTTGCTGGCTATAAATTGGTAATAAAACCTTTTTTGGCTCACTTTAAAGTTTCTATGAACGATAAAAAATAATGTTCATTTCGTTGAACATTAGGACTTGATCCAATGTGAGTTTTTATTCTATACATGTGGCTTATTTTATCTATTTCCTCTTGAAAGTTCTGAAATTGAAAACGCACCATACATGTAGATGATTCTCAAAGATATCTTTACGTACAGTATTTATTTTTTTAATAGCAAACATAGTTAGTAGTTAGGCAATGAAATTATATTTCAAATTTAATACAACACAATAATTGTATACAATATTAACAAATAAATAACTTTTATACCAGAACAGGATAAAGAATTAACAAACATTAATAGAAAATGGGAGATCTTTAAGGAAACAATATTAAATACGGCAAAATAAGTCTGTAACACCAAAAAAATAACATACAGACCGGACAAGAAGAGAACCAGATGGTGGAACGAGGGGGTTAAACATATAGTAAAAGAAAAAAAAGAGGCATGGAAAAAATTCATAATAACAAGAAACGAAGACGATAAAAGATATACAATCAGAAAAGGAACGAAGCCAAGGAAGCAGTGAAGCACGTTAAACGTGAAACTTGGGAAGAACGTGGGAGAAAAATTTAAGAAAATTACATCGAAAACCAGAAACAGTTTTGGAATATAGTCCAAAAACTTAAAGGGAACCAACTAGTGATGGGCATAACCGGACAATTTTCATAACCGAATTATTTACATTCGAATCATATTAATAACCGATTGATTATTTGAATAATCATTCGAATTAATTTTGGTTCTCGATTCGTTTCGATTAAGTCAGCTGGTTTGCCGGTTGGCGGCTCACCGTCATCTGCATCGGCATCGTAACTTGCAGATAGCAGAGGAACTCAGTTAATCGTTAATTATAATAATTGTATAAATGATTTTTATTTGATTTCGAAGAAGTTTAAACCACTGAGAATAGCTATATCAATACTAATCATAAATAAATTAGAAATACGCGAATAAAAAGTATCTATTGAATCTATTATTAGTTCCTAAAATTCTCTAGCAGCCAGCCTTCTGTTTTCGCGTGCACATCATACCGGTATATTTTAGAATCCATCATTTATCTACGTTCAGCCTTCCGCGGTTCTAAGGACGCATACTTAAAATTTTCAACATCGAAATCCACTTCTTGTCCCGACTGCTCCGTTATTAAAAATTAAATATAAATCTTTTACGATATTGGAAAATCTTATTTCGCTTTCTGTTCATCCCTTATTAGGCATAATCAACCGCGTTTCGAAGCAAAAATTTAGGCCGTTATAAATTAATACCAACCTTCGGCAAATCTCATGCTCAGCAGAACGTTATCTTTAATAGGAACGGCCCCATAAATTTAACTCGTCAACTGGTAGTATCAAATGTCTTAATAACATCAACAAGCAGCCGCGGCTTCACTTGGGTCAATCAAGTACATACGTAGAAAAGGTTATATGAGTTATGAAACCCGTATTATTTACAGAATTTCGATCACTCGCAGGTCGCTGAGACGCGGTACGTAGTACGTATCAGGATGAGGTTATTTTTCATTTGAATACTTGGAACGAAAACCGAGTTACACAGGTTATTTCAATAACCGGATAACCGGTTATTTTTGATTCGAATAAGCCCATCACTAGAACCAATAACAAAAAATTTGAAATATTAGAAACGAAAAAGGAAAATTACAAACCAAAACAGAGGATATATTAAGCGCCTGGAAGAAATACTACAAAAAAACCTTCAAAGAAGATAGAGATCCAGAAAACGAGAACAGAGGAAATCAAGAACAATTAGAAAGAATAGAAATAACTGAGGAGATATCGCTCGACGAAGTATCACAGGCATTAAATAAAATCAAGAATGGAAAAGCAGCAGGGCCAGATGACTTAGCGCCAGAATTGCTCAAAAAAGGAGGTCAGATAATTATAAACTGGCTAAAGAACATATATAGACAAGCGTGTGAAACGGAAACAATACCGGAAGAGTGGGAAGAGAACATAATTATCCCAATATTTAAGAAAGGAGACACCACTGACGTTGGAAACTATAGAACCATATGCCTATCCTCAGTAGCCTTAAAAATCTACTCAAGAATACTGGAAAAACGGCTAAGAAACCAAATTGAACATCGACTAGAGGAAGAACAAGGAGCCTTTAGACCGGGCAGGCAAACTCAAGACCACATCTTTAGTGTAAGATCAACAATATAGAAGATGATGGAGAGGAATAGAAACCTATATCTGGCTTTCCTAGATCTGAAAGCGGCCTTCGACCAAGTACCCAGACCCCAAATTTGGGCAACGCTAGAAAATTAGAAGTAACCCCTAAGCTAATACAAGCAATCAAGAGTCTATACAACAATATAAAAGCAAAAGTCAGGTAAATGGACAAACATCGGAAGAATTCAGGCTAGAAAAGTGTATAAAGCAGGGAGAGAGTTTGAGTCCCCTCTTATTCATCATATATATGGACAAAATATATAAAAAATGCAAGAGAGATCTGAGAAAAGCAACACTAGGATACCATAACCTATCACCAATAAGAACAGAAGACCTAATATATGCCGACGACATAATAATAATGGCTACAAGTGTAAACCAACCTTCATCAAATATAAATATATGGAAACAAACCTTAGAAGAAAACGGCATGACACTAAACTTGGATAAAAGCAAAACCCTCTGTATATCAAAAAATGGAGAAGAAGAAAGAATAAGAATACAACTAGATAGAAAAGAATTAGAACAAGTATGCAAGTATGAATACTTAGAGACAACAATGAGCATGGGCGGAAGAATAGATGAGGAAATAAAAAACAGAATAAGCAAAGCTAATAAAATATACTACCAGATAAACAACACCCTCATAGCAAAAAGAGAACTAATAATAAAGGCAAAAACGCATCTATATAAAACAATCTTCGTCCCAACTTTAACATGCGCAGCGGAATCCTAGACCATCCTAGATAAACACAGATCAAAAATCACAGCTTCCGAAATGAAATACCTATGACGATCGTTAGAGAAAACTAAACGCGACCGAATAAGAAATATAAATATTAGAGAAGTAATCGAAATCGAAGCATTAACCGACCTGGTCGAAAAGAAACAACTACAATGGCACGGTCACCTAACTCGAATGAACAATGAACGGCACCCAAAAAAGATATACATGAAATGTGAATGAAGACGAGGAAGAGGAAGGCCTAGAATAAAATGGGAGGAAAACATAAAGACAGCCGCAGCCAAACGAAATATAAACCAAATAGGAAACTTCAAAGACCTGTCACAAGACAGAAAAAAGTTTAGGAAATACCCCAACACCGTAAGGTAAAAAGGGGCGAAGATAAAGTAAGTAAGTAAGTAAGTTATACCAAATGTTAAAAATGTTTCTCATTGTTCTCTCGCATAATCCAGCTCTACATTCAGTGTTTTTTTAACCTTAGCTAAAATATTTGGCACTATAGATCGGGACGAGTCTCTGATTGTTTCGCGTAACTGTTTCTCAATTTCAATAGAGACCCTATAAATTTCGTCTTCCACTTTCTCCCAGAGAAAAACTAAGAGGGTCATGTACGGGCTACAAGGTGGCCAGGTATGTTGTACATTTCTAGCAATAACTCTAACCCGAATATTCTTGTTAAATAAGCCCTAAGATCTCTATAGTATGTTTCTAATAATAACCATAAAGATACATTTACATATGTGTTGAACAATATTCTGAGTACTGTAATAAGTTCTCCGTTGCCTACTACGGCAACGAAAGGCAGTATAAGCTCGCAACAGCTCAAGTCGTAGTCGGTGCTTGGTTCCGACGTAGTAAATAAGATTATCCTATAGTGGGCGCCAAGCTGTAGAAAAGTTTTAGAATCATTACTTCCAGAAGAAATCTGTAACGGCAAACCTACATAAGGCAAGAAACAACAGCGATGGCACCTAAGACGCTACTCATCACGTGGAAATACATAAAACACCAGAGGACATTACTATGGGTTTAATTGGTTCATAGGTAAGTAAAATAATATTATTTGTAACAAGGTTCTCTCGAAGTAAAAGAACAAGTGAATATTTAAATTCAGATAATTGCAAATACAAATTACGTTTTAGAATAATCACGGATTTTAATATACATTATGTGCTTAAAAAAATTATATATTAAGGTAAGTATTAATCGAAGCATTTAAACCGAGTAATAAAATATGAATCTTTAAAAATGGACAAAATACAGCAATACTTCCGAACGTTGTCCCGCTGCAGACGACTGATCAAATATACGAACAGACTTATTCGCTGTTACATGAAACGCGTACAATGCCGGTTAAACCGCATTATACCGATTAGTGTAATTAGGTAATTAATAGTAGAGCAAAAGCTTGAAGTCTGACTCGGAACGTGTAACAACTTGAAAATCGTTCAAGTTTCCAACCAGTATAACAGATTTTAATGATACTATTAGTGATCCAAAATTCACGTGACTAATAAATAATAATAATTAAATAAAAAATCTTAAAATGAAGCAAAGGTATAAAAACTATACCACCGCTCATTTATTTAAAATAACGCTTAATGCTTACATAAAATTAATTGATCCAGAATAACTCAAACTACAAGGGTGTTTACAATGACTACTCAAAAACAATCATACACAAGTGCACGTAACCAACATTTACATTATTTATACATCAGGATGTATGATACTAAGTAAATTAGACGTTCGGATTGACCGTACATCAAAGTGTACGCTACAAAGTAAATTCTTCTTCTTCTTCTTAGCGGTACAGTCCTATTTGGACCGAGGCCTTCTTTATCTTGCTCCTCCAGACTTATCTTCTTCGTGCACATGTTTTCCAGTTTTTAACGCCTAGTATGTGTTGTACATCTTCCTCTATGTTATCGATCCATCCTTGCCTTGGACGTCCTCTTGTTCTCCTGCCTTATATTTCTCCTTGGTATACTTTCTTTGGTATCCTGTTGTGTTCCATCCGTTCCACATGTTCCGCCCATTTCAATCTTAGGATTTTCGAAAACTTTATATTTGCTTCCTTGTAAGTTGTTTCAGCTCGAAATTATATCCTATCCTCTATCCACCATCTTCCTATACTGGTCCGAAAATTCTTCCCCGTATTCGCCGTTCAAAACGAAGCAGTGTTTCTTCACTCTCTTTAGTTAGCGTCCATGCCTGACATCGATATTTTGCCACTGGTCTAATAAAGGTCCTATATATTGCTAATTTAGTTTTTCTTGTTGCATATGATGCTTTAAATATCGGTAGCAATGCGAAGTATGTTCTATTTCCGGCTGTAACCCTCAGTTGGATTTCCTGTTTCCTTGTGTTTTCAGAGTTTATTTGTGTTCCCAGGTATTTGAATTGTTGGACCTCTTCAAAGTTTTTGTTTTCCACTGTGAAGTTTTGCCCTATCCTTCTTATTGTTTTTACTGTTAGCATCTTCGCCTTCTGCTCGTTGACCTGTAATCCATTTTTCCCCGCTTGCGTTTCTATTTTTCTATATACGTCTTTAACCTCTTTTCCGGGTCTGGCTACCAAACTTATATCGTCTGCGTATTAGATTAGTTGATGTGACTTATTAATAATGGTTCCACTAGTATTGTCTGTGGTGTCTCTTATTATTTTTTTCATTACGAAGTTAAACAGTATTGTGGCCAGACCATCTCCCTGTCTTACCCCATTTGTTGGCGTGAATACGGGGAATAATTTGTCCTGTGTTTTCATTGTGGCTTTGGAGTTTTCCATGATCATTCTTGCTAGTTTAATAAATTTCCTTGGGATCCCCATTTCTTCCATGATGTGGTACAGCTTTTCTCTGTCTATGCTGTCATATGCTTCTTTAAAATCGATAAGTAGTTGGTATATTGGGATATTAAATTCCAAGCTTTTTGTAGAATTTGTCGCGTGGTGAATATCTGATCCACTGCAGATCTGGCATGTCTAAACCTTGCCTGGTATTCTCCGATCACTTCTTCCCCATATGTCGCTATGCTATTCTTTGCTGTAGAATGGTTATAAAAATGTTATATGTAGCGTATAGGAGGGATATGCCTCTGTAGTTGTTGCAGTTGCGCTTAACCCCCTTTTTGTATATGGGGCAGGTTATTTCTGTTTCCCATTTCTTCGGCATTTTTTCTTTCTTCAATATGAGTACTATTAGTTCATCAATTTCTTTAATTAGCTGTTCTGCGCCATACTTTATAATTTGAGTTGTTATTCCGTCAATCCCTGGGGCTTTATTGTTATTCATTTTTTGTATTACACTTGTAAATTCTTCTAATGTGGGCTTTTTGATCTCTGGTTATGCTGTATGTCTTGTTGTATATTCTCCTTATTCTTCTTGTTCTCTTTGTGGTAGCAATTCTTGGAAGTGTTGTTTCCATCTTTCCATTACCTCCTATTCTTGTGTTCAGAATCTTCCTTCTTTATTCTTACATACTTCCGGTCTGAGGTCGAACTGTTGTTTGGTGTCTTTAATTGTGTTTTACATCTTTTTGACCCCTCTAGCTCCCCTTGCTTGTTCTACCTCTGCGATTTGGTTACTCAGGAGCTCTCCTTTCTTTCTTCTCAATATCTTTTTGTTGTTCTTCTTTCCATTTTATATTTCTCTGTTTTCCTTGTGGTTGGTCTCTGCAGCATTATTCTTTTTGCTTCATTGCTTTTGTTTATTGCTTCTGTGCATTTCTCATTCCACCACATTGCCCTCGGTTTATTTTTATACTGTCATAGTTTCTCTTCCGCTGCTTGTCTGATGGCGTTCTCTATCTGCTTCCATTGATCTTCTACCGAGTCTATTAGTTCTTGTTTCGGTTGTGTTCTGAACCTCTCCTCTATGCCTTGCTAGTAGTTCTTTTTAATGGTTTCATTTTACAGTTTTTGTGTGTTATACTTTCTGGCATTTTGTGTTTATATAACTTTTGTTTCTGTATTTCGCTTGTACCAGCATGTGATCAGACTCGCTTACCGCTCCTCTCATCGTTCTGGAATCTATGATGTTGGATTGATGTCTTATACCTGCCTTATACCCCCAATCCATATAATATCTTGTGTCGCTGTGATGTCTAGCTTATACTTCTGCATTTCTTCTATTGTTTATCTTAATGCTCCTATTTAGTATGTTCCAATAATCATATCCTGCTCTCGCGTCTTCCGTCTTTCTGATATCCGTTTCTTTTTCCGAGGTTCAAAATTAGGCTTCACAACGGGGGTACCGATGGTACATTTTACAGTTATGTGTTGTTAGCCTTTAGACCAACTCCTTTTCGGAGGGCTATTTCTCCCTCTCTCGTCTGCCCTTACTCCACCTTCCATCGGGGTTGGTTACCCGATCTCCGGGGGGGTTGCTCAGGTTTCTGGAATTCGCCACCTTAGAGCTGAGAGTCGGAATTGAGTGGAAACGTGTGACAACTTGAAAATCGTTTAAGTTCCCAACCAGTATAACAAATTTTAATGATACTGTTAGTGATTCAAAATTCATGTGATCAATGAATAATAATAAGATTAATTAAAGATCTTAAAATGAAGCATAAGTATAAATACTAAACCACCGCTCATTTATCTAAAATAACGCTTAAGGTTTACATAAAATTTATTGATCCAGAATAACTCAAACTACAAGGGTGTTTACAATGACTACTCAAAAACAATCGTCCACAAGTGCACGTAACCAACATTAAAACTTATCATACATCAGGATGTATGATACCAAGTAAATTAGATGTTCGAATTGGTCGTACATCAAAGTGTACTCTACAAAGCAAATTAAACATTCGAAATAAGCAAACTGAAGGCGTACACAACCAAGTAATTAAACATTAAAATTAATCATACATGTAAATGTACACTACAAAACAAGGCAAAAGTAAATGGAGGAAATTTTTATCGAAGTTCAACGAAAGGGCAGTATTGTGAAGCTTCGCTTGCTTATACATTGTTTAAAAACGAGTATAGACCAGTACCTGAGCTTCATTCTGTGAGGGTCGCGTAGTTACAGACACTTTATTTTTCAGCTATCTCATTTTAGGAAGGACATTTGTTTTTATTTCAGGCGTTTTATTTCTAGGGCGATGTTTTATTTCAGGCATTTTTTAGTTCTAGGATAATGATAATCCGTAGTTTATAGATATCTTTTATGTATAAAATTAGTTGGAATTATATGACATAACGGAAGCTTTCGTTTTGTTTTGCAAGTTGTAACACAATTCCTTCACAGCTGTTGATCGCGCCCCGGGTCCATAATCGAAAATTCCTATGTTAGATTTATGACCCGGGGTTCGAGGCAAACTTAAGGGTCAAAAAGCTTAGAAACCGTCGACTAAATTAGTTCGTGAAATTTATGAGTGTACGTTTTCGGTCAAAGGAAACACATATCAAGGGGGTCGTGAGAAGCATTTAAAACCACAACAGAAAGGATTAAGGGCCGTCGTGAGTTTTGGAAGGAAAATAACCAATTAAAATCGCGCTTATAGCCACGAAATCCAGAATTTACTTCTCATTGGCGGAGCGCCCCGGACAACGGACGGAGGGGCCGCGGAAGATTGCATAAAACACTCAGCACAGAAGGAAAGGGGGACAGAACAAGCACGAAGCATGGGGCCAATGCTATTGCAACTAGTAACACAAAACATCACGACAACTCCGCACTTAATTAACACCTTACTCTATTTGGTGTAGCGCCACTGGTATTGCGAAGGTCAGCTCGGACTTTCGTTAATCGGTGAACGTTAGACACCAACTCTTGCCTTTACTTCTCTCGTTATCACGCAAACTGGCACGGCAAGGCTTCCTCTTTGGTCTTGTTTGTAAGTGAGCGTTGCTTAACAACTCTTTGCCTTTACCTCTCTCGTTATCACGCAAACTGGCACGGCAAGGCTTCCTCTTTGGTCTTGTTTGTAAGTGAGCGTTGCTTAACAACTCTTTGCCTTTACTTCTCTCGTTGGCACACCAACTGGCACCGCAAGGCCTCTCCTTTGAACCTTGTTTGCAGGTGGGCGTTGTTTAAAAACTCTTTGCCTTCACTTCTCTCGTTAGCGCGCAAACTGGCACTGCAGGGCTTCCTCTTTGGTCTTGTTTGTAAGTGAGCGTTGCGTAACAACTCCTTGTCTCTCTACTACCACACTAACACCACCAGGCACTTCGTAACAAGTTTACGGTCGGCAAACGGCCCATTGGCGTTAGGCAAATAATTGTAAGCACAGTGTACTGTTTACTTTGTCCTAATAAATAACCATCGCTTGACATGTTGTTGTTTTCTTTGGTGTAAAAGCTGGAGGTCGCCAGCCCCTATACGAACGGAGTGAAAACAGTAAATACGGAAGCCTAGTTAAAATAACTGTAACTGTCGTCGAAGCACCCGCCGAAAACAGTAAAAAATCACACAACGTAGGCCTATAAACAAGCAACAGGTGACCAGGGTGTGCACCGTTACAATTCGAAAGCTATATTGGGCCTTGTGGGACCCAAACTGCACGAAAGACATCAGAAAGTTCACATTAAATGGGATGTTTGGAGATATTCAAGTACCGTAACTTTCATACGTAAAAATAAAAATTTAAGAGACTGGATTTAAGCTTCTTTTCGAAAAACCAGGAAAACAAAAAATTATCCCAAACTTGATCCTCCAGTAAAAGGCAAAACGTTTGTCAACAGTAACCAAAGACCAATTTCTAGAACAAGTTAAACAAAGAACGGCCAAGAGCGTGTCAATTACAGTCAATCAACGTTGGTTAGAGGGGCGCTTTAGACCAAGCAAAACGCTGCATAAGAAAATGCAACTGAGGTGCGAGCGCCTCCTAACAGTATCAAGATGGAAGACGAAAAGTGAAACTTACTCACCAGTAATATTAAGAAATCCTAGCTAAAGTGCTCAAAACTTCAGGCGTTGACGTTTCTATATGGTAGTCAGTGGAACATCTTCCAAAAGTTCGCGTAAAGTGTAACTTAAAGAATTTAAATACATTTCTCATTTAAAGATCCCTTAAAAAGATAATGATTAGTGAAGTGGATTTCAACAAATTTACACCATACTTCAACGTTAAATATTCTTTTAAACCGTTATTCTTGAACCCGGTGAGGATTTTCCTAGGAGTCAAGTGGGTATCGTGTCTATTCATTGTACCATTGTTGGTGAATGTTGCCTCATTCGTAAATAAGATGTACGACGCGACCCAAAGTGTGGGTTATTCTGCAACTGGTTCCTTATAAATGTATAAAATTGTAAACACAACAAAAATATGTTATTTAACCTGCTGTACAATTGTAGCATGATATGGATGAACATCCTTAGCGTGCAAAATATTGAAGACAGAACTCTTACTAATTCGCAATTTTCTTGAAATTTGTCTTTGACTTCCCTGACGATCGTTTGTTACTACAGCTTCGTTGTTTGCATTAGTACGGCTTCTAACCTTATTTTTCTTAAAGCCCCCATCGCGTCTTCAGCTATTTTCAAGCTTTCTGTAAATGTGATTAGGAGTTCATCGCTCATCGCTTCTGTTGACGCGGGATGAATGTTGAGCTTGCAATTGAACAATTAGAGTATATCTTTTTCAGTGCATCCCAGATTGCATTAATTTGCTTGGTAGAGAGTCCAAGAAGTGGCAATAAAATATCTCCCGAGAAAAACATGCAAGCCCTCTTTAAGTGTTTGTTTAAGACCACATCTGGAAAAGCTACATACATAATTTTTTTTTAAACCTGCAGGTGCTGGTTCACTCATAGCAAATTGTGATTTTACGACATTCACAGAGAGTAGCCTTTTGTGCCTGTGGATAAAAGACAAAATTACGTACTCTATTTGCATCCAGACGGGTGGAAAACGGTACACGAGTTAGAATAACCTTGGAAACCGATATTTAATTTTGTCCGCGATGCTCCTTGAATTGATTAAATCTTTCAAATTGCGTAGTTCCGGAATTACTTTTGGCATTCGTTTAGTTCGCACCTCGAAACATAAAGTGTATAATGTTATATAACCAGGTTGTTTACTGAAGGGGGTTTACACTTGATGAAAGAAAAGGAAAGATTTGATTTAAAATGTGACTGGAGTAGCCAGGCCTAACTGCCCCTTAGACATTTTTAGCCTGGGTCGGTCAGAAGTGAACATACCTCAGAGTTTAGAAGTATATTGAAAGTTATTAAACAAATACAGTGTTTATATATATACTCAAAACCTAATATTGGTGTAGACACAAAAACATGACGTTCGGATAATATTGCACATTTACAATGTGACCTAGTGAGTACTAAAATTGCAGCAGTCTGCATAAAACTTCCTTATCGTAACGTAACTTGACCCAGTAAGCCCGTTAGCTAATTGTTTAAACACATATAGTAATCGGCACATGCCGTGATCTCGTTTTTAAGGTCTATTTCGGCGTCCGCACTATATCACTTACTTCCACTAAAATTGTCTTGTCCCACGATCAAACATTAGTTTGAAAAACTTTACATAAGGTACTTGATTTTATAGTTTTGACGTGCGTAAAATTGTAAAATTTTTCTATTACAAAATATCACATACGCTGTCATCAAAATCACATTAGACCTACTTTCTGTAAAGTTCGTAGCAAAAATGGCTTGTAGATATCTCTGGAGGACATATTTGTTTTCTCCCTTGTGTGTAAAGTTTTCCAGCGTAAGGAAACAACACACTTTCCTTTGACACAAATAGCTACTACGCTAGTATTGTCTATTCATCCACAGCAAAAAGAACTTCTACTGGCCAGGACAAGCATCTCTGTTTCACTCTTTATAGACTGTCCTTTCACCAATCACTATATTTAGAGGGCTACGAATAGAACCAATCTATTTCTAGTTACAAAATCACCATTGCCAGTGTACATAGAAATTTAATCAATAATTGTGAAATTACTTCCACAATATGTATAAGGTCTAATTTTAGGCGCCAGGTTTGACAAAGCCCCAAAGAAACATAATTACTATGATTCAGTATTTCAAACCTAATATCTAGAATCGCACGGGATGCGTGGCAATAAAACCTAACTGTTGCTATTTTGGCTGTGGATAACCTGAATTACTAACACCTGTAATGTTGCTTCAAAAGAACAACCAATAAACATTACATTAAGAAATATCAACATTTTTGGTTTATTTGCATTAATAAATATGGACAACAATTAACATTGTAACATCAGCTATACCAACATATTAAAAATATTGAATTCGCATGCAATAATCTGAAGAACTTAACTCCAAAGAGTATAAAATGAAGGACACCGGTCCAAATTTTGAAGCCGGGAACGGCAACTAAATGTGAAATAATAGCAAAGATAAAAATCTGGGGTGATACATGCACACAACTCCTTTTTACAGTGATCTTATAATTAGGCAAAAATTTGATTTTAAATTTTTAAGCATTTATCAAAATTTTTCATAAATTACAATTTCTATAAATACGGTCAAAATAAAGCATTAGTTGAAGAAACAAATTTTCTCTACAATTTTAAGCTAAATTTAAAAATGTAATAATATACCGGGTGTTCTATTTAAAATAGAAGTTAATAAAAAAATAGGAGAAAAAGCAAAAGAAACCCATTTTAGTAGTATTCAACTGGAAAATTACCTATCTCACATCAATGCACATTAAAAATGTAATAAAAATGTGAAATTTGACGGAAATCGGTAGTCATTTTTGAAAAAAACGAAAAAAAAAAACTGAAAAATCACAACGCCTACTTCCGGTTATGCGATTTTCTTCAAAAACTTGTCGCATCTACATATTACAAAAAACTTATATACGAAGTTTCAACAAACATGCACAAGACAAGAAAAAAATCATAAGTCATTAACAGTTAATACATCTATTAGGCCACATCACATGACCGAAAACTTACAACTGTGACGACGTGGTCGGCATGTCCATCAATTTAGCACAGTAAATAGAGTAAATACTGAAAGGAATAAACCCAGCTGGGACACGTCTTAACTCATAAACAACAAAGTACAACTCGTTCAACAAAGTGTTACGTGCAGAATGAGCCGCCTGCCATAATTTCGTACCCGAACGCCATTTTTCCGCGCGTTGCGCATTGGCATTTGGCCGTGACTTCTGGCGATAGACTTTTATCTGGAAAAACCATTGGTAGGCCGGGACTCGCTTCCTTCTTCGCTAGCATTTTGAAGCGAGCAGTTCACTAGTTTGGGGATGATTATATAGGGTTATTTGGCTGGTTTGGATGAGTGGAGTTATGAATACCCTCACGTCTTCGTGGATCTAAGCCCCCGAACGTATGTAAGGACGTTGGTTTTCTTCTGAGCCCAAAAACCACCTGGAGTGAGTATCTATTTCGCGCTAGGAAGCCTGTCCGTGCGTGTTCTATTAGAACCTTCTTTTTCCCTCTTACAGCAACCCGTATTAGGCAACATTTGGACATCAAGCAGTGCCAGTCAATAATTATGCCGGTTGTAATTTGCCGCGGCGGCGAAATTGTCCGGTCTCACGTGTTTATGGCGATGTGCTATAGCTCCCACGGATTGATGTTCTCTAAGCCGTCACGGAACCGTTCCCTTTTTGCCAGCGCTCATATTAGGTCACAAGTAGGCTCCGTATTTTGCACCTCATTCCTGCTGGAGCAGCGCCGTTTTGCGCGGAGTCATGCCACTATAGCCGCAGGAACTTCTCGGCATATTGCTCGAGGATCGCGTGCCGTTTCCTCCAGAACCAGGACCTTTTGCGGCTAGTAGATTGCGAAGCTGCGAGATTTTAATATGTTGCATATTGCTGTTTGTGTTTGAGACTGTAAGTATATTATTTAGTCTAGCTAGCGTTTCTGTAGATTCAATTTATGCGATTTGTGTCATTAAATGTAAGCTTGTACTGTGATAGTTCTACGATATTAAATGATTCAATTTACCAGTTTACAGGGTGAGTTAGTTATGGCTTGTATGTTGTTATTGAAGCTATCTTTCAGGAAGTGGTTGCTAGGTATAGAGTTTATAATTTCTCATTAGTTCACCGGGGTGCATTTGCCGTTATCCTCAAAAATTGTTGGCGCTCTGGGCTTTATTAATAAATCTTCTACCGATTTAGTTCTGTCGTGATTAACTACACGGCCTCCTATTGCTGAGTTAGCGGCCGGCAAGTGCATCCAAGTGTACCTAATTTTATGCTGCTGTGAAAGATCGCCCAGATTTTATAGTAATAACCAGCTAACAAAACGACGGGCGGACAATAAGCCAAATTTGGTTATATTTAAATGTCAGTTCGCGGCACACAGGTTTATTACACAAACGTTAATTTTTGTATTGGAATGTAATAGGCTTGAATGAAGCATCGGACGACAATTAAGCAAGTTTTATTGCGATACAAAGCCAGCTTGCGGCAAACAGGTTTATTACACAAACGTTAATTACAACAAAGCGAACGCTACCTTAATTGTGGGTCAGCCTCAAGATGTAGCGTCGTAAGTTGGCGGGCGTCGACTGTCGCTTTACTACTGTTGAGATGGTGTAGGTGAAGGCAACAGTGTCCAAGAGATATCTCCAGCTGAATCGCGGGACAAGATGTGCTCTGCCCCCTTGGCAATTTCAAACATCGGCGCGGCTAGTAATTAGCGCACTCGGGAGAAACCCGCTAAGGAGACGAATTAATTCAGGCTACAGGCCTCCGAAATTAATGGGTGGCTTAGGCCGACACAATGGATATCACCAGCACCTCGAAAAACACAAAAGCCCACACGCAACGTTTGTCAAAAACCTACTCCGCGAGAAGACTTCAAAGAAGCCGCAATAGCACGGGAACCGGGCACCGTGCCCGGAAGCGACGGCGCCGGCCAAGCCGCTCGTAGAAACGGCCTTCTGACCACTGGCTCGAGACTGGCTGATCGTAAAAACCAACGCTAAACGGAGCTTTGCTCCTAGACGCGCTGTCTACCGATGTAACCAATAGGAACGCCCGATGACGAACAAGCCGTCTCGGTGCGATAGAGATCGACAGATGCTTTTATAAAATTCAAGAAATGTATCTCATTCGCTCCCATAGATTACGTTTCTGGAAAATATTAAAAACGAACTCTGTTATCATCGATGGGACAGCCAGCTGCAAAATGCGACTGCATAAAGGTTCGCGCGAAGGCTAGACTGGCAAATGAAACCAAAAGCCACGCGCGGGTGAGAATTTTCGTTTGATGCGAAAAGCTGCCGTATTAAAAGTTAAAATATTACCGAAACGTGCCCGATATACGGGTGGACTCGCCAATTTTGTACCAAAATTGCTCCAAATGGTTATCTAGTTATAGAAATTAAAGAAAAATAAAAAATGGCCTGACACTAAATCAAACAAGATTCAACTCATATGTCAGAACCTTTCTGCTATAGTTATTAACGACATAACGCGGTTAGTTTGTGCCCGAGGCCGTCAGGCCGAGGCTAATAAATCGATCCGAGTTAGTTAGATGCGATAACGGCCGTATGTCTTTGAATATTTTTTATAACACCTACAAAAATTAAAATTTTAGCTATTTAAAATTAAATGGTATTTGTCACGGGTGTTAGAAAACTCGTCTCATCAGAGTCACCTATGGAAATAAATTACGATTGGCGATATTGAAATGTATTGCCAGTGTTCATGTTGAATAAAAATTGATAAAATGTTACTGTTGTGTTATTTCTTAACGATCTAGGCTGCTAAATCTATAACATCCATGGTTGTTATGGGGAAATATCCCCAAAAATTACATTATTTAATTTTTTTTAATTTATTTATTACCAGATCAACAACATACATGTTATACATGGTAGGGTTGAACTATGTACAAATAACTAAGTAAAATAGCATTTGAGATATATTGGCGTCTCTAATTGACATTATATAAAATAAGGAGCCAGTCGGCTAAACTGTAGACATTTACGATATCTGCAACGTATTGCGTAAGATGTTAGGCCAATTTCCTGGAGATTTATGGAGGTACACATACAATTCCGTGGGAAATAGAGCACCTAGTAATAGTCAAACCTAATCATTCGAATTCGAACAATTAAAAGGCCTTACTGATGGTATGTGTTGACTATAATTTTTATTACCTAACATAGGTTATTAAAGGCATACTTTGAGTGAAACAGTAGCAATCATATTCGGTCGTTGCGTTTCGTTTTTTCGTCAATTTAAATTTATTAAATTTAAAAATTCTGCTAGCAGACTGAGTCTCCTACAAATTACATCTATTTCCAAGAGACGTGGCATCACATCCTGTGTTGGTTCTGTTTGCGAAGTTATACGATTTTGCTGGCAAGACAGTAAGTTTACATGAAAGTTTCGAGTGAAGTAGGACTCAAGTATGTGTTTCGCCTCATTGTCCTATTGGAATATGAGCTTGTAGAACTGCAGTTCTTTTCCTATACAGAGCTGCAATTATTATTCTCGAACTAGGTAGAGCTGTTCGTCTTAAATCCTTCAGAAAGAGAATCGACATTTATCGACAACGATTACCATTGTCTGACCCTCATGAGCCCAAAGTATGTACCTTGTTTTTGATAAATTTTAGTTTTCGATATCTCTTCGTCGGTGGCAGACTCAGACGAAATAGTCACTGTTAGATTAATAAATATAATTTAAATTTATCGCTAAAGAATGCGCTCTTAAACACCTGATTCTAACAACTGGTATGTTATTGGTACCACTAGAGAAGGAAAGAGGGACAAAAATCAAAGCAAAATACACACATATTTCCCAATACACAGCCCATACTGATGGCGTGGGACATATAGCAGACATTTGTTATTTTCTATTTACTAAAAGTTTACAACAGTCTCTTTACATAGACGATGTTGAGGTGTATGATTACATATCCAGGCACCTTAACGTTGTTATTGT